>CATKHJ010119230.1:0-27761 GCA_949750685.1 Vernicia montana | reverse complement strand
AGCTTCTCCAACCAAATCATCCAAAATTTCAACAATTTAACTTAAACAAAATAATTCATGCCACTTAACAACTAATTAGAAGAGCAAATATTTAAATCCCTTACCTTTTCAATTTGTTTCTCCAATTTTCTTTAACTAGCCGAAGCATTTCTCTCTCTAAGGCTCTCTCTCACTTTTGTTCCTCAAGAAATGGAAATGAAAGTGTACCGAAATGAAAATATAAGTTTGGTGGGTTTACATAATTAGTGTTAGTGGGATAGTTGTCACCACTTAATTGGAATGTCTAGCGATATTTATCTATATATATTTTTTTTATTTTTTTAATTACTTTTAATTAATTAGCTTTTCCTCCCCCATTATCTTATTATTTCCTTTCTTTCCCTCCAATTTGAACTCTTTCTCTTTTAAATCCTTTTTTATTTTCAATTTAATCCAAACTTGTGTTCTATTTATTTTAAATATCCCATACTAGTATAATTAATCCTAACTATCTTTAATCATTGTTTAGCAATTTCACTTCTAGGCACATTTTTTTTTTATGGTTTCCATAAAACCTACCTTAATTTCAAACAATTTAATGTATTTCTAGGTTTTCGGAGACCTAAATTGTTACAGTAAACAAGTTTATATTTCAACATCTAACACACTGCCATTGGAATCACACAATACAACACAAACACCAATTCTGTTTTGTAGAGGATCAACAGCCGCATTTGTATGAAGAGATTTTTTATTTTTAAAATAGTGAAGAAGGGATTTTAAATACATCAAATGAGAAGTAACCATGGTTAACATAGTCCAATAATCTCAAAATATAAATGGGTCTCACAATTTTTAATTCACATCAGATGCCACATCGATCAGACAGAAAGAAACTCTCAATCCCAATTTTGAGAGTTGGTCACAATTGCAACTAATTTTAAAAATTAGGACAAAATTGATAAAATTTAAAGTTCGGACAAAATTGAAAAAGGCACAAAATTTTAAAAATTTTTTTAGGTCATTAAGCCTAAAATTTATTAGACTGTGGAACTACGAGAATAATATGAAAATTTTTCATTGTTAAGAATTTGTTGGAGATGCTATTTTAACGGAATTATTGTTAAAGAGAAAAGAAAATTCTTGTCTATACCGGATACATAGGCATAGGCAATGAAATAAGAATATGTGGCGCAAAAAATGATATCGGTGTATTTTCACTTGGTAAAAAATAGATAAAAGAGTCATATTGACTAAAATATCTTATCACTTATTGGTTTTGGTGTATGAGATAAGCTTATATACTCAATATAGATAAGAATTTTCCACAAAAAAAAAAATTATTTCAAAAGAAATTAATTTAAAGAATTTAATAATGTTTGTTAGCAATATCCTATTTTACTTTACTAATCTATTATTATGTTTTTTTTTAGCATTAGACGAAGATGAATCGAAACTTAGTTTATTACTCAGGTGGTATATGCACTTGCTACTAGACTATACTTAGGCGTACTAATATATTATTATGTTGCTAGACAACTTTCACTAATATAATTAATTACTTACCCGTAATTTTAATTTCTATAGTAAATGAAACTGAATTAGCTTAAAATAAAATTGGAAATAAAAAAAATACATTGGATTACATAATATTTAATCAATCATCTCTAATCCAATCTGTGAGCATTTTGTCAGAGACCAAGGAAGGCCATTCCCAATCGCTTTCAAAATCATCAAACTGGAACGTCTGCTTCCAAAATTCTGAATCAGATAACAAAAGCTCCTCAGCATCCAACTCCACTCTTGTATTGTTTGTGGGTGTTTTAAGCAAAAGCTCCTCAGCATCCAACTTCACTGTCGTACTGTTTGTAGGTGTTTTTGGCATCTTATTGTTAGAATTATCCATTTTCACTTCATCACTTGGTGTTCCAATCACACTAGATTCCATCTTTTTCTCCTCATCTTCACATTTTTTTGATTTTTGGCTTTCCACCTTTTTTCTTAATGTTGTATTCCAATAATTCTTTATTTCATTGTCTGTTCGTCCTGGAAGTCTCCCAGCTATCAATGACCATCTTCAAAGCAAAGCATCAAAATAAATGTCAGGCTTATTTAATTTGAGCTCCTTTTTTGATACTAGGGAGATTCAATGGGTTGAAATAATATTATAGATTAACATTGTAGACTACACAATATAGGTAGTCTTCCTTTTTAACATCTCTCATTAAATTGATGATAACTCTTCGTGATTTGTGAGATTCGACCTTAAGATTTCTCACTTCTCACTCCTTAAAAGATATGAAAAGACCAATCAGACCATACATGATTGACTTAATTTGAACTCTTTTATGATTAGATAATTAAGTATTTATATTAGTGGCAGATCATGCAATTTAATTTTGTATGGGTGAAAATATGTTGTTATAAAATAATTAATCAAAAATTTAATCAGATATGTAATAAAATATCTTTTATATATTAAATAAAGATATATAAACATATTTAATTTCCAAAAATAAATAAATTTGTCCATATATTTTATATTAGTAAAATAAAATTATAATCATTTATGTATATGATCTAATAAATTCTAAATTATATATGTTATCTTATTTATTTCATATGTAATTAAATTTATATTAAATTATCTAGTAATACTCTTTTCAACATAGGTGATCAATTAATTAAAACAAAAAATCTATATTTTATCATATCACTTTTGTTTAAAGATATTTATAACAAAAAAAATACAAGATGTGTTGTAAATTTTTTTTTTTAAATGGGGCAATTATAATACATATAATTCCAAATATTTACTGGACAATTCTTTTTATCTCTTAAAATTTAAATCAAATATACTCATTGACATTTCTTTTATTTTCTTTTAAGTTGCTGCTTTAAAACTTTTATAATCGGTTACAAATTCAACTTTTAGTTGAATTTTTTCTTTATTGTCTTATTTTCTTAATATATATAAATGAAACTTTTCTTTCTAACTAATACTAAGAAGTTTTTTAAATTATTAATTAATGAATTTAAATTATAAATGGGCTAACTAATTATTTGAACCTATTAAAATTTATTTAAATTTTCTTTTGATTTATTTAAATTTTCTTTTAATTTCTAACTAAAAGGATTTTTTTAATTTATGGGGAGCATTATAAAATTTTTAAAAAAATTGCGGAAAAAATAATGATAAATGTTAGATATTTTTTAATAGTATATACTAATTATTAGTAAAGGTTTTAAAAAATAATGGGGGACGAACACCTCCCGCGTCCCTATATATGATATGTAGGGTTTCTCTACTATTACTTCAAGTATACTTTACTTTGAATTTTGTAATTTAATAATAGTTTGACACGTGTCCCAAAAAAAAGGGAAAAAATCGATATACCCATTAACATATAAGACAAAAATCAATGGGACACGTGTAATTAAACTTGAAAATCAGTTTCCCACTTGAAGGAGCTATTCCCGCTAAAAAGAACAATTTTTTTTATTTATTTATAAAGTTATTGATTTTTTTTTTCTAAAATAAGATGGTGTATTTTTAAATAATTTGAGCCAAAAATTTTATTTTTTGTCTTTGAGAAGGACGAAAATAGATATTTTTAAAAACTAATGATTTAGTAAAATTAATTGTCTTTAAAAAATATCAATAGAAAAAAAAAATGCAAGCAAAAAGTTAAAAAAAAAAAAAAAAGTTAACTACATTTTTATTTGGCAATAAGATTTTCTAAACCTACTTTTGGATATTTGTAATTTTTAAAAATACGTGTATTGTTGGAAAAAATTAAGTTTCTAATTTGACATAATTATTTTTTTTAGTATTGAAGTTGAAGAAATCAAATATAAATTTATTATTCATATTGTATATGCATTTATTGTTAAACTATTTGTAAGTATGTAATTTAATTACAATAATAACTATTCTATTAATAAAAGGCTATTTTTCACAATATTCTTTCATTTAGTTGAAAAAATAAATATTACAAAAATAATTTCTTACCAATTCTAAATGCAAGTGCTTATTATAATTTCATGCCAAACTAAAGGTAATAAAATAGTGTTCTCTAATATATAAGTTGGAATTAATGGCTCGGATTCGGGTACGCCCATAACGAGTGTATAGACCTATGCTCATTAATTATTAATTAATTATTTGTTAATTAATTAAAAGATAATATATGGATATTATTTTAAAAAATATTATATTATGAGATATTATTTTAGAAGATATTATTTTAGAATTCTAAAAAGATTTGTTGAATCATTTTAGAATTTTTTTTGAGTTAAGATAATCTTTTTAGATGATAAGAAAATTATAATAATTTTTATCCAAATGACACTATATATATCATAAGTGATATAACAAAAAGATATCATTTTTTCAGTAAATAAAAACTGACAATAGAATACAATACAACTCTATGTGAGTTCTCTTTCAAAATAGATTTTGAGGCTAAGACAAGATTTTTAGACTGTGATTTAGTGAAATCTTTCTCTACGTGGTGATTACTTTCCTAATAGGTAGCGTACGTTAATTTGGACTACAGGAAATAAATTTATTTATTTATTTATTTTAGATTATGAATCTAACAATTTATAATCTTTGAAAAATTTAATTGTTTTGTAAATGACACCATAATTTTTTTTAAAATGTGTAACTTACACAATAAAATGGAGAATCACTTTTTTTTTTTTTTTTGTTGAAATATTTTGTAAAATAACACCATTTTTTTTTTATTTTTTATAAAAACATGTCATTTACACAATAATATGAAAGAATGCTTTTTTTTTTTGTTAGAAATTAATTTATATTATTATGTTACTCTTTCACCTTTGATTCACAAATCATAATTTCTTTTTAGATATCACGCATTTAATTTTTTTTCATGTGTATTGAAAGTTATTAATTCTTGGTAATTATCTAATTTTTATATTCATTTAAAATTTTATAATTTTTATAATTAGTTTACTAAATAAAATAATTTAAATTATATTTTAGAAATAAATTAGGATATCCACTAAATGTGTAATATTTAAAGATTATACAGAGTGTTCATCATATTATTTAGAAATTTATTTTTATAAATAAGTTTAGCTTAATAATAATATATGTTCATGAAATATTTTTTAAAATAATAATTTAATATAATTTTGTAACTATACTATCATTTCAATATTTTTTTTATCATAAAATATTTAATGTGTATGTTTCTATCCTATAATTTTTTGGGTTAATTACACAAAAATTTATGAACTTTCACGAAATTTATAATTTTTGCATGAATTTTTAATTTTAATAAATTAGATCATATTCTTTCAATTTTTTACAAATTTAACACTGGCAACATTTCAAGCCAAATTTTCGGCGTTCAAGTATGACGTGATAATTTTTTATTAATATTTTTGTCATGTCAGAATATGACTAGAGTTAAAAAAAAAAAAAAAAAAAAAAAAGGAAAAAATATATTTGAAACGAAACCATTAAGAACCCTAACTCTCTGGGGTCTTAAATTGTCAATTACAAGAAAATTTTGATTCTTTGAAAGATATAGTAGAGCAACTGAAAAAATAAGGAGCAGATAAAGATAAATGTGAAACCTACAAAGTAACTGATTGGCTCTATAGAGCAGATCGTTTAGAAGCACAAGCAGAGAAAGTTATTGCAGAAGGCGAAGAAGAAATTCGCGAAATGCTTCTCGATCTTTGAAGTCGGAAAAAGAGTTTGTTCTGTCAATCAAATTTTAATTGAAGGTAATTTTGATGTTGTTGAGAAAATGTGATTAATGTGGAGCCGACTGTGGGTTTAATTTTGAATTTGGATTCGATAATGTATGGAATTTATGGCATGCCAGGTGTTGGAAAAACTAGCCTTTTAAAGAAAATTAAAAGAATGAGTTTGTTGGAATACAAGATTTTTCATTTGTGATTTGGGTTGCTCCACAAGTCATCTAACAATAAATTCAACAAAATGAACTTTATAGTTTATACTGTTCAATAATCTCGATATCTCTGCAGCTATATCTCTCTCGTTTCAATCTTGGCTTCGTTTCAAATTGATTTTTTCCTTTTTTTTTTTTTTTTAATTTTTATTAATTCTTATGTGGTGAAAATATTAATAAACAATTGACACGTCAAATTCGGCCACTGAAAATTTGACATGAAGTGTTGCCGGTGATAAATTTACGAAAAATTGAAAGAATGTAATATGATTTACGAAAATTAAAAGTTGATGAAAAATTATTAATTTCGTAAAAAATTATGAATTTCTTTTAATTAATCTTAATTTTTTAATAATATTTTAACTTAATAATATATGTTTAAGAATTTCTTTTTATATATATTACATCACAGTGCATAAATTCTAAAATTATATTTTATTTTAGTTATAATATTTAAAAATTAAAGTATTATTAGACTTATAAAATAAAATAATAAGTTAATAAAATTCACATCCGCACATTGCACGGGTTTCAGACTAGTTAATATATAATTTGTAGATGTATTAACTCTATGAGGAAAAAAAAAATTCCTTAATTATTATTATTATTTTTTTTTTATACAAAATTCCATTAAATATTTAAAAAAATACTATTAAATATTAATAATGTCTCATCAAGAGAGTGGAGTTTTAAACCAACTAAAGCAAATAGCATTTAACCAAAACCCATTAAAAGTATTAATGGGAGAGGGGTTGTAAGTTTTACCCATTGAATAGGTAACCAGTCATGTTATCACTTAGGACTCTAGGTAAATTTTAATTGAGATTTTTTCAAGAGTGAAGGACTTAAAAATGCATGATTGGCTGTTTGAATTTAGTGTGTGTGTATATATATATATATATATATATATATATATATATATATATATATATATATAGTTTGGACCATTACTCGAACTCTAAATTGACACTTAAAGATTCATTAGTTATAGTTTGTAAAACTTAATCTTTTCAGAAGTGAATTTAACATTGAATAAATATAAATATATCAAGAACTTATACAAGACAATAAAATTCAAGAAATATTGAGAATTAATGACCTGTTGCCTAAGAGCTTGTGAAGGCGAATTATGAGATCTTCTTCTTGAGGAGAAATGTTACCTCTCTTTATATCAGGTCTTAGGTAATTTAACCACCTAAGCCTGCAACTCCTTGCACTTCTTTGAAGACCTGAACAAGGTAATTAATTTCTTAATTATATATATCATGAAGCAAAATTCTTAATAAAAATATTATCTTTATATATGTATATATGTGGCCATTAATGCATGCACTCACGTACCTGTTTCCTTAGGAATACTTGTCCATTTCCTTTTGCCATAAGTTTTGATATAATCTGTGAGAATCTTGTCCTCCGCGGCAGTCCAAGCCCCTTTGTTCAATCCTTCCCTAGGGCGTAACCAGAGGGACAGGTGTGAGCCTTGGCAAACAGGAGTTCTACCCATTTAACAGTGTCAAACAGCTGGAAATTTCAATGAATGCTTATTGGGTTGGAGAAGTCAATATTTATAGACCTACGACTTTCCATGTTTTTTTTGCCTCTTATTTTCTTGTTTTTTTCTTGGGAAATAAAAAAAATGCAACATGGAAATAAAAAAGCTTGAATATGTTTACAAACTAGAAAGTTTACTGTACTAAATATTTCTTTATAAAAAAAAAAAAAAAGAGTTAGACATATTTCTTTTTTGTATTTAAAAAAAAAATAAGTTTTTAGTAATATATTTTGAGTTTAAATCTTAATTGAAGCAATTTTTGCTTTTAAAAAGTACAACCTCAGTCAATTCACATCTCCCCAAGTCATAATAATAAAATATCTGTTGTTAAATAAATAACGTGTATAAAATGTTTTTTATCCTGCTTTTTTTTTTCCAAAAAAAAAAATAAGTTAACATTTATAGGACATGAAACCCAAATAAGTATAAATACAATTAAAGTACAGCGGAAAAGCCCAACATATAAAAACTAACAGGGACCTCAAGTCCATCAACACACAATCCTCAAATAGATTTATAAAACTGGGCTTAAAGCCCATAACATAAACAGCCCAAAGACCGATAAAATTAGTGAAATTACACAAATGTCCTTTATTGTTCTTTTCACTTGAACCCTCCGTCGACGCATCTTTCTCTGCCGCAAGAGACTAGGATCTGAAAGGAAGCAGCCTAAAAAGATGGACATCTGTGGTTGAGCAAACCCTAGAAGAAATGTACCCAAGTGCTTCAAAAAATACCCTCTACTACCACAAAAACCTCAAGGCAGTAATACCGTGGCAGAAAACGGGCTCCTTTAGCTGAAAGGACTAAAGCCGAAGCCATAGAGGAGTCGGTCCTCTATCAGGGGCTTCAAAAATCAACCACAAATTCAGATCGAACCAGTTAATCACCACTGAAAATTCAAAGCTATCGCTAGCCACTCTTTCCTTCACCCACCGCATAACAAATATCATCTTTACTTAAATGAGAACATATCAACGAGTAGGAAGGACATCGCCGTAGATAAGCCATTTGTGACCAGATTAACAGATCCAAAAGACCCGAAGTGAACGGAAATCAAAAATAGCATAACAAAAGCAACAAACGACTTATTTGATAAAGAAAATAGAAAGACGCATGGAAAGAAAAAGAAAAAAGGCATCTTCGTCTGTGGCTGAAGTCGCCGGGGGTAGCCCTAAGAAGAAACCCTAGTAGCATAGGAAAGAGAGACACAGAGAAAGAAAGAAAAAGAGTTCTCCGATGATAAAAAGATTGTAATGTTTTCTATCCTGCTCTTGGAATAAAAAAAAATAATAAAAAATGTTGCATCTGTTTAATTAAAAATTAGGTAAATTACTATTTAATCCTTCAATTTTTTTTTAATTAACGAACGTGTTTCTGTATTTTGAGAAATTAACTAACACGTTCTTGCATTATCATTCTGTCATACTATTTAGTGATTTTGAGAAACCTACCTTGACTAGCGGACCTTGACGAACGACAAGGATGATTTTACCAGCTGTGTGAATCTATAGAGAGAGGCGTGAAGGAACAAATCAAAAACAAAAGAAAGAAGAAAATAGAAAGAAGTAAATTTCTTATTTGGGTTTATTGAAAGTAATTTTGTGGGTTTTTATTTCTATGGCATAAATGAAAAAATTTAAGAAAAAATGAGGGATATTTTAGTCTTTTCATAGATATTTAACAGTGAAAATGGACAGAATGACCATGTAGTTTAAAGAACCAAAATTGAGAAAATAATTAGTTAGTTTCTCAAAATATAAGGACGCGTTCGTTAATTAAAGCAAATCTCAGAGACTAAATAATAATTCACCTTTAAAAAAATAAATCATCCATGTCAAAATTCACTATTACAAATAACCACTTTTAACATCTAAAACATGTTATTAAAAGTTTAAAAAAAAAAAATTGATATGCCTAATAACAATTAGCAGTACTAACACTAGATGTATAAATCTCTCATAATTAATAAATTTTATTATTATTATTTAAATTATTTTATTTCTCTAATATCTAAATTGAAAAAAAAAAAAAAAACAAAAAAAACCGTGGTCTCATATCATCAGATTTATATTTCATTCTGTTAATAACCTTAGTATTTAATGTGAATTGTGTATATATTTTGAAAGTGAACACTTAAATTTCTACCCAAAAAAAAAAAAAAAAGTGAACACTTAAATGTTGATGGCATTTTCTTTTATTTCATTAACTGTTTGTAAGTAATTATAAGTTTTTTCTATACTCATTGTATATATTATATTCCCATCAAATGTTAATAGTAACGTATGAAGTAAAAAAATAATATATGGAATAAAAAAAATATTAATATTTTTTATTAAAAATAATAATATAAAAATTATATATTAATTAAATATCTTTTATTTTATTGATGTAGGTGTATGGAATAAAAACTTGCTCATGATATAGGTAAAAAAATTTCTCTGTTTGATTATTATTATTATTATTTTAATTATAATTGTAAATTATAATAATAAAAAATTAGAAAAAATTTGAACCACCTGGTCAACACTGCGAAAGATACAATGCGTGCCTTCAAGAGCGGATCTAGTATTGGGGCAACGTAAAAAAAAAAAAAGACAATTAATACACTCGATGGTTATAAGCTATACAAAAGTCAAATTTCATTTTAAACACACTTTAAAAAAAAAAAAAAAAGATTATTCAAATTTTATAAAGTAAATATAATTTGAAAATATGCCTTTTCACGTCTTCGAGAATGACGTAATGGCAAAATAGTCCAAAAAAGGGTTCATAATCTAATAATACTTATATTAAAAAAAAAAAAAACTCCATAATCCACGAGTTAAAATGACGAATTAATTTGAATCCAAAGCTCCACTTGCACAACTAATTGCATGTACGTAATGTTCAGCTTCTCGTATATAAATTATCAGTGGCACATGCAAATTAATACATATCTTAATTTTTAAATGATATCTAACGAGTATCGAAAGTACATAGATGAAAAAATTAATTATTTTTACTAATTAATAATTAATTACGTGGGGGATTGCTAAGTTCTTCTATTGATTAACAAATTAATTAAGACATGTGGCTTATCATCGATCTGTCTTAGTCAACAGAAAGTTGTTGTATATGAATGAAATTAAATCATTTTTATAATATGTATTTTCAATATGCCATGGTTTCATTATTTGTACAATAAAGGATATGTTATGAAAAATACCTCACCAACAAACAATAAGAAGGATGGAAACTAACGTGATTCGGTGTAAATTTATTCCACAAATAAATTAATAAATACAATTATTAACTAATACTCAAAATAATACCCTCAAAATATTAAAGGTATATGGCTCAATTGACAATACAGGTTGAATTTACTGAAAGAGCTCTAGATTTGATCTCCACTAAACTCACATTTTGAGAGGGGTGATGAGTTTTAATTGTGACTAAACCTCGAGTTCATATTAGTCATACTGCCATGTGGCAGTGAGGATATTGAGTGGTCTCCATAAAAAAAAAAATAAAAAACCCCTCAAAATCACTAATCAACAATATATATATATATATCAAAGCCATAAGGTTCATGAATAATTAACATGTGCCGAGAACAAGTAAACACTAAAGAAATATCCGTCATAACAAAACAATACATATAACAATCAGAGGAAAGGGACAGGACTACACCACCATTTCCATAAACCTCAGTAAATCCATCAGGGTAGTAACTTCTCCCTGTATATATGCTTGACCTTGCATATGCTTAAGGTAAATGGCCCTCCCTAGGTAGGGCACTGACATATTATACTCCATCAGTTGAGTCCAGGGTTTTAAATAACAGGATAACGTGAATCGTATCGGTATCGAAATCAGTGTAATGGTATCGGACTAAATCGTACGCCGCTATCGTGAATTTTCAAAAATGATTAACAAATTGATCCAAATTAACAAGAAATAGACTGTAACGTCCAAAATGTAATATATTAAGTTAATAAACACTTAAACAAGTATAGTCTAGACTATAAAAACTCAAATTAATAACATATTTATGAATAATGCATAATAACAATAATTAAATTAAATAAATTCTTAATAGAATATTGTCTTGACTTAAAAATTATAAATTATTTTTTTGATAAATCAATCTTATTTTATTAATTCATGAGGGGAAAAAATCACGTTATTCAAGATGAATAAGGTGATAAAAAAAATTTCTCCCTATTCTAAGCATATAAGGCAATATTAAAAAATTAATAGACCATAAGATTGACTAATCACTACCAAAAAGAGTATCATATAGGATCTTGATTATTTTGCCTGCTATTAAACTCATTTGCATTTTGGTTGTTCACTCGAAATGAAAAGACATCAAATAATAGAGATAAAAGGTAGGAAAAGAATGAGTCCATGAGTCCATCATAATCTTATAAGGCCATGCAGAAAAGTAATGTACGTATAGAGATAAAAATTAGAATAAAAAATTCTTATGTGGCCATAATGTAAATTTCAATCAATAATTTATGCCCATAGAGAAAAAAAAATTCTACAAAGAAATGTGTCACAACCCAACTTCGCAACTACAACTGTCCTAGAGCATGGGTAAGCGTAAAACCACCGATCACCCATAGACCTATATACTATACAATCGACATGGCACTATAGCAGCTAATAACACATACATAACCCCAAGATCAGAACTTGAATACATATACACATATCTATCTCATCACATTACATACTCATAGTCATGTACACATACACTTACACATAATTTTATACATTCTCATATCATTCTAATACAAATGATAAGTTAATACATATATCACCATTCACATAATTGTCATCTAGGCTAAAAGAATATCCCTCTCACGCTCATGGAGCTCTAGAATTAGACTTCAAAATACAAATACAAATAAGGAGAAATTACATTGATCAACTTGATTTTTTAAGGAGGAGGGAGCCTGAAGAACCGACCTGATAAATACTATTCTCCTGAAAAATATTAAAAACAACTAGTGAGATTTTTCAGTAAGTACAGAATATACTAACATACCTTATAGGCTAAGTGTTTCAAGAAATCTTATAATGATGGCCATAGTCAATATTAGCTTAATGTAAATTTATAATCAAGAAACATGGTACATAGTATTTATGGAATCATATAGAAAAAATGTAGTTTAGCTTACATGACATAATCATGGTTACAAAAATCATAAGCAAAAGTTTCCTTACAAGTAAGCTCCAACATTTCAAGCAGAGGCTTCCTTACAAGCATGCTTGGTATATTATGAGCAGAGGCTTACTTACAAGCTTACTCAAAAGCAGTGGTCCCCTTACGGACTTGCTACATGAAATTGATCAGACTTCATGACTAGGATCATTTTTCCTTCCTAACTAGAGTTCGGATAATTTACCCTATTCGTGGCTACAATATGCACAAAATCTAATACTTTACCCCACATCATGTCACGACCCAAACCTAAAGGCATGTGACCGGCATTAGAGAATAAGAAAGTTTAAGACTTTCAGAACTCGTAGTAAGCCTGACTACCGGTTAAACGATAAAACATATAGTATTACAGTTGTAACTGTCACAGAACATGGCTATGGGCCCAACTGTTAAGCAGAACTTGTACATAACATCATATCAAAGCCACTCAGGGCTAAAAATATTAATAATATCATCATCATCAATATTTGGTTCCTGCTTAACAGAACATCATAACATCTTTAATAAGGAAACTCAGTTATTCTCTAAACTTATCATACACATAAAAATCATACTTATGACCATACTATACAAAAATACATATAATAGAAATAACAATGCGGAGTTCTACAATTTATATTATACATCCAAATGAAAATAATTACATAACTGCATAAAAGAAATTTCACTGCCGATGAATGATGGGCAGGAATGACTCAATTATAATTTCTTCTCAAGCTCAATCTGCAATCCTGGAAAAAATATTGAATAGGGATGAGCGTTCGATTCAGTCAATAATACTAACCAATATTCTAACCTAGTGTCATACATTCATTCCATATAAAAATATGCTCATGCATCGTGTCACAGAGATAATCAATCACATAATCATCCAATGATGAGAATTAGTCAATCGGAACCACTCTAAACTTCAATATGGGGAATCGACCCCCTCCCTTAGCTCTCTTAATTTCCATAACATACGGCCACAATGAGACACGCTCGAACCCGGCCAATTTCTCTTATCCAATACATATGGCCATGGTGAGACCAACTCAAACCAGGCCAAACATCATCATCATAATCATAATCAAAACCCTATGTGGTCCTACGTCATCCTAATCCCATCCAAACATCCACATGTAATCAGTAACATAATTCATAATACAACATTCACAATCATATGCTAGAATGTTTTTATGCATTCGTAGTGCATAATTATATACATACATATATATCATTTAGTAAATGCAAAGCATGATAAGCAGGAAACATATTAGAAAGTATCACTCACAAACTTGACGAAATCTAAACGAGCTCCTCTCGAAATTTCTGACAACTGGTAGCTAAGAAGACGCCTGAAACGTCAATATTATACAATAAAGGAAGTACATTAGGATACAGACAATTCTAACCTTAACCCTTAAAACGATACTTATCGATTATAGAAGATTCTGTCAAAATTTTGACAGAACCTCCCTTATAACTAGGACATTATCCTACCGAAAAAAATGAAATACGCAGTTCTAAATAGCCATCACGGCTCACAACAACTCAACGAACCCATCTTAGGTCTCCAAACTTAACAAATATCACAATAATATCAACTTATCAAAATTATCTCAATTCTCCAATCATATATATATATATAATCATAAAACATCATCATTTCCAATAGGTCAACTCAATCATATATATAAAAGATTATTAATATAATTAGAAAACTATTTAAAAGTAATTTACTTAAAAATAATTTTTATTGGAAAGGTAATAACTATAAACTTTTCTTTATTTCTTAAAATCATTTACTTAAAATTTCTTTAGTAACTATATAAAGAAAATTCATTTAATATAACTTATAAACTATTTGTTTATTAATATACTTTAAAATCATTAATTTCCTTTAAATCATACATTATGAAAAAAAATCGTATAAATGTCTAAAATTCATTCCATACATAAAGTAGCATTTCATAACTTAAAATTTATTCAATAAGTATCTCATTTTAAATTTAGATTAAAACAATATATATACAATTACTTTAATTTACTTTAACTTAATAATAATCAACTATATAATTAAAAGAAATTATTGATGATATCAATTCATCTCAAACAAGAATCATATAATTTCATAATAATTTTTAAACTATATAATTAAAAGAAATTATTGATGATATCAATTCATCTCAAACAAGAATCATATAATTTCATAATAATTTTTAGTTATAAATTAAATCATAAAAACATATAAATACATGCAATGTACTCATTTTTCGGACATTTCAAATACCGAAATAAATCGATAAAATAACGTTCTAGGCTTACCAGAGTCGAATTTCCACAAACTAGTTTCGGAATCATGATGTACGCATGAAGAATAGCATACTGGAATTTATGGTTCACCGGCGGCGCGAGGCGTCCACTCACCGGTGATCGGCCGGGGACCCGCCGGAGGCCACAATGGCGGATGGGGGCGCCGTTCACAGCATCTTGTAGATCGCGAGCCGCTGATTCTAGAATTGCTGGCGGTGTCAACTCACTCCCTCTGTGCTCGTCGGAAAACGCCTCGAAAGGCAAAATCTTCTCTCTTTAATTTCAGTGGCTACCGACGTCCTCATTAGTCGAGGTGGGTACCAAAATACTCCAGGGCTCATGAGCTTCAAAATGGTACTAAGCTCGCTCGAAACCGTGATCAAAATTGGTTGGAATCGTGGTTGGCAGCACTGACGACGGAAGGGCATCCAGACGACTTTGGGCGACGCGTGAGCCTTAGTCCGTTGTCCCTTATCGCCGATTTTGGTCCCCTCGTGATCTTCGATGGATGAGGAACACAGTGGTGGTGATGGTGACGCACGATGGTGGCCGAAGGTTGGGTTTTCGATGCTCGGCTCTCTCCCTCCCTCTCTCCTTTTCTTCTTCTTGCCCAACCAAATCAAACTTTTGATTGGTCCCCTTTGGACCAATCAGCAGCAGGTAAAAATTATTTTTTTAATAATAATAGTAATAACTTTAAATTTTAATTAACTTAAATTAAAATCAATATTTTTTATATTCTTAAAATAATTCTTTAATAAATAGACTACAACAAAATCAAAACATAAATAATTAATTTCATAAAATATTTTAATTTCATGAAATATTGATATACATAATATTTCATTGCTTTTAAACATATATACACATAAATTAATTTTAAATATAAATCTATAAAAATATAATTAAATAATATATTTTTTTTATAAAATAAGAAATTTTAAAATTAATAAAATTTCGGGTCATTACACATCAGTTTGAGGAATTTCTATTTTTAGGTTCTTATATATATATATATATATATATATAATAGAGCCATAAGAAAATTATAACTTATTGATAGGATTTCATACGATGGTTCTCATCTTCATATGGTATACTATGGATCAATGGCTCATTAACATATTTATTCTGATGGTGGTTTAATAATAAAATAGGCTTTAAGCCTTTAGGATAACAAGTACAAAAATAGTAGGATATTTTCTATTTGCCTTACTTGTTATACCCTTCCATATAAGCTCACATCACCTTTACAATGCTTGAAACTCATCACTTTCTTAACTCACTTTGCCTATACATGAATTTCCAAATCAATATCAACTATACCTCATCTAATCTTAATCACATAGCTTGTTTTCTTCAAATCTAACTATAGATTCTCAATTCTTAAGCTTTACTAATAATTATCTCTTAATCATTACAAATGAAATTGATTCTATGGTTTACACATTTTAGGGTTTCTATGAATCTAGCTCAATAAACTCATCTTTTGCATACAATGCCAAGAATATCATCTATTAAACTCGTAATTTAGGATTAAACCCTAGATAAATAAAATCCAAATGGAAAATTAAAGATTAGAAGCTTACCTCAAAGTTTTCCTTTTCTCCTTAAACCCATGTCTCTTCCAATTCAAGAAGGGTTAAAGGATTTACACTTTAGATCCTTGTAATCTTGGTAAAAAGATGCAGTATCTAAGCTTGAGAGACAAAAAGGGAGGGTTTAGGGTTTTTAGAACAAGTTAGAAATGAGAAATGATCAGCTTGGGCCAAGCTACTCCATTTATAAGCCCCGACAGGTAATAGACGTTACTTGTAAGTAACAAGCGTTACTCGCTAACTTCTCACTTTTGTCCCAACATGAGTCACAGTAGTTACTCTTAAGTCACAAACGTGACTATCTGATTAATTATTTCTATCTCGACACGAGTCACGGGTGTTACTCTCGCGTAACTGGCATGACTGGTCACTGTTTACTATACTGTTCATGGTTCTGTCATGAGAGTTACTCATTAGTAACTGGCGTGACTCTGCTACTCAGAAGTTTCTACCATTCCTTATTAACTATCGTTACTCCTCCTTCACTACCGTGAGTCCCAGTTCAGTAATAGGAGTTAATTATAAGTAACAGGCGTGACCCCTCTAATACCAGCAACTTAGAAGAATGCAAGCCCAAAATCTAAAGTTCCACACATAACTCATGCAAATACATAACATACAACTCATAGCTCATATATACACGTATAGATTCAACTAGTACTCACACACATGCAATTCTTAACCCTTACTTACACATGATATTCAACTTGTAACTCATCCACATGATCAACAGAAAGCCTAAATGAACTTGGAGTATTATATTCTCCCCTCCTTATAAAAATTCTTCCTCGGATTTTACAAACACATAGCCTACACACGAATTACACACGAAATATATGGGCTACTTATATATCATATCTCGTTCACTTTCTCATGTACATTCTTGTATGCTATGCACTTTCACCATTGCTAACTCTTTATTCCTTAGCTTCTCCACTTGATGGTCAATTAATTCAATTGAAATTTCCTCATAAGTTAGGTTCTCATTCACTTTAATGGCTTATGGTTGTAACACATGTGATGGATCCGACTCATACTTCCTCAAAAGAGACATATGGAATACTGAATGTACATGGCCTAAACTTGGTGGAAGAGCTAGTTTATAAGAGACATTACCAACTCTTTCCAACATTTCAAATGATCCATAATTCTTAGTGAGAGTTTGCCTTTGAATCATGCATAATATTCCCAATACATAGATCATTATTCTTTTTCATAAAATCATACAATCTTTCACTCAGTCATAGTAGTATTTCATTATGGTTCTAGTCCTTGAGTTACTTTAATAATGAGAAGGATTTTAGAGCATACCGTTTATACTTCTGATCCATTCACTTTAAGGCTTATCGAATCACTGTATCAATCCTCATAATGCCCTTATATATATATATATATAGTACGTCTTTATACAAGCAATCATTACACAATCTATTCTCTTTTAACTTTTTCTTATCATTAACTATCCATTACTACTCTTATTCCTCATAATTGTATACATAAATTATGTTCATTACACTTGCATTATGTATCTCATGTTTAAGCTCATCAAACAAAATAGGAACTCTTGAACTATCTATATCTGGTACCGTTCTACCATGCTGCACCAATCTATATCTAGTACCAATTATCATAATATATACATATATTCATACATTATGATCCTTGTGGCATCATTTTATTCATCCTCATGAAAAGTTTCATTAAATGATTCCAATCCCATTGATGCACATGTCTCATAAGGCATGAGTTCCTTTTACGAACCTTATAATCTTAACTTTTCATCTAGCAGACCTG
Source organism: Vernicia montana (assembly GCA_949750685.1). Lineage (NCBI taxonomy): Eukaryota > Viridiplantae > Streptophyta > Magnoliopsida > Malpighiales > Euphorbiaceae > Vernicia > Vernicia montana. The sequence goes on along the minus strand of CATKHJ010119230.1, from coordinate 9,377 downwards.
TTACTATTAAACTATGATGATCTTTAGGGTTCCATTTTGATTCATTCCTTATCAACATGCTTACTTCATCAGTTGCCTCACACTTCCTTATTTCTCATAGTTACAATTATTCTATGTTTACAATATTCAATCTAGGTATCCCGCACGTCTGGGTCTCATCAAACAAACTATAATTGTTAAATTCACATTACCATTCATATCATAAGGTATTAAGAGATTGTATCTAACTCATTAGTGCTCATTGGTTTCTTTTTGAATTTATCATCTCATAATAGCTTATCTTCACAAATTTTTCATAGCAACTGAATGTTAATTATAACTCCAGAATGGCAAAATCCCATCATGTTTCATAAATCTCTATCTTCTATACTTCAATTAAGACTTTTAACAAATTCAAATTCAAATTCCATATCATAACTCAAATTACAAATTTCCATACTCTTCAAGGAATAACAACTTCAGATTTCATATCTTAAATATAATATGATAAAACCACAAATTCATATAGCTCATTAATTTCTTATCTCTATCAAAATTATCCAAATGCATATCTTGATAACATTCTTCTAATTTAACAACTCCTTAAAACATTCATTATAATTCCAACTTTTATGACTCCTCATCACTTAATCTGGATAATTTTCGATGTTATTCTCGAAACTATAAACATTAATACTTTTTACTCCATTATAATCTCCATAACTTTCCTCTTTTCGAATGTTATATAGGGTCTCCTCCATCTATCATCATTATTACCTAACAAATATCTTATATTCTCATGTGACATTGGTTGCTAAGGGATTATAAATTGTTTCAGTTCCTCACAGTCTCAAGAATATTAATCAAATATAATTTAATTATGAACTTCTTTATAGTACTATTCTCCCTCAACCATTACTCTATTCATCATGATCTTCAAATCATATATATTTACATATTCCCAGTTTGACACTCCATCATTATTAATTCTAAATTCTTATAAGAATATGTTCAAATCTTATTGCCAAAGTCAATCATAATACTCATCTCACAATGTCATTGATCATATTTGGATGTGTCATTATCATTTCCCTTATTCACTTTAATCGTACCTTAAAGAACGAAAACATCTAAACCTTTATCCATACAAAAATCATTTACGCATCTCGTCTTCATATTCCATATAACTATATACACTAAAACTTATAATTCTAATCACCTCTTCAAGATTTTAAAAATTTTCAACTGATATACTAATACTCTTAAACCTCTCTTCACTACAAGTCAACTTAACTATTTCAAGTTCAATCTCCTTTGTGATTTCAAACCCATTTAACTCATAAAGAAGTCATTTCTAATCCGGATTCCTATTAACATACATGATGATACCACATTCCACCCCTTTCAGCAGGAGTATTTTGAACATTTTTTAATACAACTCTCCATCGTACAATGACATATAAATATATCCAAGTTGTTAAAACATAAGAACTCATTTATACCACAATCCTTCCATTTCACTTAACAAAATTTGATTTTAATTTTAAATACCATTCTCATCCTTTAGTTACCATTTATTTTGATGTCTCTATCCATATTTTAGAATTTCCCTTATTTTAAATCAACTTTCCTTCTAAATACTCTCCAATTTTAGTCATCTCACGTAAGAACAACACTAATAATGATATAACACTAATCGGTAGGATTCAAATGATAACATTATAAACAATCGGCATAACACAATATGCATTCCAAATACTGTTCATCAGTATACATGCATAGGTAATCACAAAATTAGATATTAGTCATACAAAGATATGATATATGTTAGTTAATAATCTTTTTACATTCAGCCCATTTGTATAATTCAAGCAAAATCTATAACTATTCAATGTTCTCATTAAATACTTATACATATTGGTCTCTATACATATAATAGTCAACAGTGCTTTAAATTACAAAATACCCATCTTTACATGTCTTACAACTTTTTAAAGGCTAAACTCCTAGCACTCGCTCTAGCCATTTACATTGTAGGTCCTAAGGTAATAGTTGCACTCTGTTGTTCCTCCCATAGGAGACAAGCTTTAATAAAATGGTCGTGCTTACCACAATTTAGACATACCTCTTTGGCAAATCCATATTCTCCCTCATGTTTCTTTCCACATATAGAACATGTCGGATATGTATACCTCTTCTACTCTCCCCATAATGGGCAATTCTTGATGAAATGACCCGGCTGACCACATTTAAGACACACCCATATAGTAAGTCTACAAATTCCCTCATGTTTCCTTCCACGGGTGGGGCAAGTAGGATAATCATATATATGCTACACTGGTCTAGGTGCACTCAAAATTCTTGGAGTAGAGATTACCAAAGTACCCTTAGCTTGATCTCTACCCTAACCACCACCTTGAGGCTGACTCTATACGTTAGTCAAAGCTAAATGCTCAGGTGCTCTCAGTCGTGAACTACTCCCACCTCCTCGCCTATGGTTACCTCGATCCTTAGTCTTATTATTTGCCGGTTTGAATTCATGGATCTCCTGTCTTTACTCTCTAAACTCTTGCCTTATGGCATCCACATATGTAAGGGTTTTATATTTATCTTCCATTTGCACTCGTTGTCGTACCCTAGGCGGTTCCACAAATCTCTCACGTGCTGATGATGCAGTAAATGCTATATTAGATGCCACTCTCCTATCATGATGAGATGGTCATTCTCTCAGTGATACTCTAGGCGGCATCTATACGACAATAATTAAAATAAGATTTAACATATAAAGGATAATGTGGATCTATACATGAAAGATGATTGCAAGTGACATAGAGAAAAATTCATATGCTCCATGGTGCTCATAAGTCCTATGACTCATATAGTCTAATATAAACTTAAACCTTTGCTCTAATACCAACTTTGTCACAGTCCGACTTCGTAACTGTGACGGTCCTAGGACATGGATAGAAGTAAGGCCATCGACCACTTGTAAAACCCATAGACTATACAATCCACATGGTACCATAACAGCTAATAACACACACAACCCTAAGATCAGAACCTGAACACATATACACATATCTATCTCATCACATTACATACTCATAGTCATGTACACATACACTTACTCATAATTTCATACATTCTCATATCGTTCTAATACCAATAATAAGTTAATACATATATTACCATTCACATAATTGCCTTCTAGGCCAAAAGAATATCCCTCTCACACTCATGGAGCTCTAGAATTAGACTTCAAAATACAAATACAAATAAGGAGAAATTACATTGATCAACTTGGTTCTTTAAGGAGGAGGAGCCTAAAGAATCGACCTGATAAATACTATTATCCTGAAAAATATTGACAACAACTAGTGAGATTTCTCAGTGAGTAAATAATATACTACCATACCTTATAGGATAGGTGTTTCAAGAAATCTTATAATGATAGGCCACAATCAATATTAGCTTAATGTAAATTCATAATCAAGAAACATGGTACATAGTATTTATGGAATCATATAGAAAGAATGTAGTTTAGCTTACATGACATAATTATGGTTACAAAAATCATAAGCAGAGGCTTTCTTATAAGCATGCTCCAACATTTCAAGCAGATGCTTCCTTACAAACATGCTTGGTATATTATGAGTAGAGGCTTACTTACAAGCTTACTCAAAAGTAGTGGTCCAATTATGGACTTGCTACATGAAATTGATCGGACTTCATGACTAGGATAATTAACCATTCCTAGCTAGGGTTTGGATAATTTACCTTATCCGTAGGTACAATGTGCACAAAATCTGATGCTTTACCCCACCATCAGTTTGGGGAATTTCTATTTTTGGGTTCTTATATATATATATATATATCATAAAGTCATAAGAAAATTATAACTTATTGATAGGATTTCATATGATGGTTCTCATATTCATATGGTATACAATGGATCAATGGCTCATTAACATATTTATTCTGATGGAGGTTTAACAATAAAATAGGCTTTAAGCCTTTAGGATAACAAATATAAGGATAGTAGGATATTTTCTACTTACCTTGCTATACCCTTCCATATAAGCTCACATCACATCACCTTTACCATGCTTCAAACTCATCACTTTCTTAACTCACTTTGCCTACATATGAATTTCTAAATCAATATTAGATATACCTTATGTAATCTTAATCATATAGCTTGTTTTCTTCAAATCTAACTGTAGATTCTCAATTCTTAAGCTTTACTAATAATTATCTCTTAATCATTACAAATTAAATTGATTCTAGGGTTTACACATTTTAGGATTTTTATAAATCTAGCTCAATAAACTCATCTCTTACATACAATGCCAATAATATCATTTATTAAACTCATAATTTAGGATTAAACCCTAGACAAATAAAACCCAAATGAAAAATCAAATATTAGAAGCTTACCTCCCAAATGAAAAATCAAAGATTAAAAGCTTACCTTAAAGTTTTCCTTTTTCTCCTCAAACCCATGGCTCCTCCAATTCAAGAAGGGTTGAAGGATTTACACTTAGATCCTTGTAATCTTAGTAGAAAGTATCTAAGCTTGAGAGACAAAAAGAGAGGATTTAGGGTTTTTAGAACATGTTAGAAATGAGAAATGATTAGCTTGGGTCGAGCTGCTCCATTTATAAGCCCCGATGGGTAACGGGCGTTACTTGCTAACTTCTCACATTTGTCCCGACACAAGTCATGATAGTTACTCTTAAGTCACGGACATGACTATCTGATTCATCATTTTTGTCTCAACACGAGTCACGGACGTTATTCTTGAGTAACTGGCGTGACTGGTCACTGTTCATTGTATTGTTCATGGGAGTTACTCATTGGTAACTGGCGTGACTCTGCTATTTAGAAGTTTCTGTCATTCCTTATTAACTACCATTATTTCTTCTTCACTACCATGAGTCCCAATTTAGTAATAGGAGTCACTTATAAGTAACAGGCGTGGCCCTCTAATACCAACAACTTAGAAGAATGCAAGCCCAAAATCTAAAGTTCCACACATAAGTCATGCAAATACATAATATACAACTCATAGCTCATATATACACGTATAGATTCAACTAGTACTCATACACATGCAACTCTTAACCCTTACTTACACATGATTTTCAACTTGTAACTCATCCATATGATTAATAGAAAGTCTAAGTGAACTTAGGGTATTAAAAAATGAATTTTGTAAAAACTATCAATAATGTTCTAAATATATTGAAAAAAAAATAAAAAAATCTTATATAAATAATATACCTATAATTTACATTAATAAAATAGAAAAAATATAAATTAATAGTCTTTTTGGACAATATATCCATAATTTACATTAATAAAATAAAAAACCTTTAAAAATATAAATCATAATCTTTTTGAACTAATACGTCACGAGCGTATCGCTTTGTATCGGCCGTATCACTGTGTCTCGGATGATTCAGTTACGATTCAGGACTAATTCCCATTAGCCCATATGTAACGCCTGTGAAACGTATTAAACCTCTAAAAAAAACTTATACGAAATGGTCGATACATTATACCCTGGTTGAGTCATCGGTGCACATGGTCTAATGGCTTTTTTCCCATTAGTATAGGCATTCTGTCATGCGTGGTCAAGGCTAGGTATTGGCTCGGTGGGATCATAATCATAAATAATAAGTTAGCCCAATGACTTTGGCGATCTCTTGCTTTATTAGTTAGAAACCACTCTAATCTCCAGCCCAAATCACTCTATATGCAAGCATTTCTGGAATCAAATATTTAAGTTTTAGCAACTCTTTTGTTGACCTTAATTGGGTTATCAATTTAGTCAATCTCTATTTTGATCTTGACAATTACTTCTAATGTTTCATCTAAGTGTATTTTTACAAATAAAATGCCTTTGAAAGCCTAGGATTCAAGAACTTAGAAAATTCTCTAAGTGTTCTACTGGACTCTTAAGTCGCGCCCACAACAAGCTTGTCACGACTGCAACTCAACATGTCACAACCATGATATAGTTCAAGCCTAAAATGCAAAAAACATCCAGAGAGGTTTGCGGTAAGTGTCGTTACCGCAACCCTGAGCACTAAAGCCTGATCGCAACCGCGATACCCACAGTGCGACCGTGACATTCATAAAGCTAAGAAGAGATCTAACAATAACATGATCAGCAAACAGAAATCTGCCATGTGTCACTAGCCATTGGACACATATGAATATAACGACCGCTATTACCTTGTTGCGACTGCGATATAGGCATGGCGACCACGATATAGGGATGGCGTCCGTGATTCTTGTCTGACAGAGTAATTAATGTAGATTTTCTAGCTGTTGGAGCAAGATTTGGTTGAAGATTATTTGTAACAACTCTTTGGTGGTGGGAAACTATAAATACCCCCTCTAAAGGACTTCAATACACACCAACTACTTCTCTAACAATCAAACTCTTGCAATTTTATTTATCAAGCTTTTAATTTTTCATTCAACACTTTATGTGTTTGTTGTAAGAGAATTCATTACTCAAAGAGTTTAGAGTTAGCCATTAAATACTATCTAAGTTGGGGAGTGAGCCTTAGTAAAAACTCTTGTTAGTTTTGAGTGTGAATCTTAGTGAAAACACTTATTAGATTTTTAGTGTGAGCCTATTGAAAATACTTGTAAGGTTTGGTGTGAGCCAAAACACTAAGTTGGGAATGAACTTGGTAAAACTCCATTGATAGTGAAATACCCAATTGGTGATTGGAGAGTGGATGTAAGATTGGTTATAATCTGAACCACTATAAATTATTGTGTTCTTTCTTTACCTTACTCTATACTTATTTAATTTTTTAAATTACTCACCAATTCAAACCAGCCCCCCTTCCCTCTTCTTGGTGCTTATTGGGTAACAAGTGGTATCAAAGCAAAGATCTCATTTCTACAAGCTTCAAAGCATGAGAAAAGATCTAAATGGCCAACGAAGGGATCAATAATCTCAAACCATACTTTGATGACACCAACTATGCTTATTGGAAGTATATAATGGAGGTCTATCTTGATAGTGATCTAGTAGATATATGGGATACTGTGCTTGAAGAGTGGAAGCCTCCATCAAAGGTGATTGATGGTGTAGAATAGATGATGCCAAGAAAAGAGTGGGTATAAGCTCATAGAAGAGCAAATGGGAAGAACAAAAGAGCCATGACAATTCTCCTTAGTGTCTTATCTAGAGAAGAATATGGAAGAGTTCAACAATGTACAAGTTCTTATAGCATTTGAAATATCTTGGAGAACTACCATAAAGGCTCCAAGCAAGTCAAATTAAAGAAGATTCAAATGCTTATTCATGAATATGAACTCTTCAATATCAAGCCCAATGAAAATGTGACCAATATGACCAATCGATTCATTGGCATAGTCACAAGCTTCAAGAAGTTTAAGAAAAGTTACTCTTTGGAAGATATCAACAAAAAAATTCTTAGAGCTCTTCCAAAGAAGAACTTTGAATCAAAAGTTTCATCAATTGAAGAAGCTCATGATCTTGACAAGCTACCAACAGATGTTCTTATTGGCAAACTTCTCACTCTTAAGATGACATTGGAAAAAGAAGAAGTCTAAGTTGAGAAGAAGAAGATAATTTCTCTCAAATGCTCCACTAAAGAACAACATGATGATGAGAGTCAAAGTGACTTGGATGAGAGTGATGAAAAAGATGATGAGTTGGCCAAGCTTTCTAGAAGAGTCAAGGAGATTATCAAAAGTAAAAACAGAAGAGACCTTTTAGGAAGTCTCCTTCCAACTTTAACTCAAATGTCAACTCCAACAAGGATAAGAAAAGTGAAGTAACTTGCTATAAATGTGAAAAGCAAGTCTATATCAAACCGGATTGTCCCAAGCTCAAAAAGAAGAAGAAGTGGGACAAAGAGAAAAATAAAAGCTTCAAGGTTATATGGGATGAGAACTCTTCCAATGATGAAGAAGAGGAAGAAGTTGCAAATCTATGTTTCATGGCCTTAGAAGACTCTCCAAATGAGGTTTGCCTTACATCCACCACAAATGAAGGTGAATGGCATGCAGATAGTGGATGTTCAAGGCATATGATCGGAAATGCAAGCCTCTTCATCTCATTGAAGAAAAAGCTTGGAGGAAATGTCGCATTTGGAAACAATGTCAAGGGTAAAGTAGTTGGTATTGGATCAATTGGTAAGGAGGTTGTTCCTTTATTGAGGATGTCTATTTAGTTAATGGTTTAAAGCATAACTTTTTAAGTGTAAGTCAATTATGTGACAAAGTTAATAGAGTCATCTTTGACTCCAAAGAATGTCATATCACTACCTTGGTAGATGAAAAAGTAATATTCAAAGGAGAAAGATATGGTAATACCTACATAATTAACTTATACAATTTAACTAACCATAATTTCAAGTATCTTGTGTCTATTAGCAATGAATCTTGGATTTGGCATAGAAGATTTGGTCATGCAAGCATTGAGTTAATCCATAGTCTAAGCAAGGATGAGCTAGTTTATGGGCTTCCAAAGATCAAATTCCCAAAGGACAAGACATATGAACCATGCCAAATAGGAAAACAACATAATGTGAACCCTGAATTTTGCACCATCTAAATCCTCAGGCAAGCAAAGAGATCTCAGAAGCTGAAAAGGACAAGAAATGATCGATAAACAGAAAGAATTGGCCCTGGAAATGTATGATGACCGCACAGGCCCTCCTAGAAACCACATAGTCTATGTGCCATTCAAATATGGCCCTTTGCGGTCATGGTTTAGTCTATGCAGTCATCACCTAGTTATGAGCGGTCAGCATTCGGTTATGTGCGGTTACAAAATGCTAGTGTACTGTTTTTGCACTTCAGTTTCATTTTCTCACATTGGAAAACGTGAAAATCTTTCCTAGCCTCTCTTCCTATATAAACTACCCCCCCAGCTCAAATATACTCAAGAATTGCTTGATCAAACCAATTGATTAAAAGCAATCAATTTTATTAGGCTTGGTTCGAAAAGAACGTGCCTTTAGTTTAAAATTTTGTTTTGTTTTTAGGTGGTCATTTCGAGGTTTTTCTCCTCAAATTAGTTCGAGGGAGTCCCCAATAATGCCATCCTAATAGCCATTCGAAGGCTGTTATTCCGCCAAATTGAGAAGGTAGAATTGCGATCCAGTCGTCTGCTTCATCCGCATTACATCCCCAAGCCTCGTCCTCGCAATGTATTTATTTTCTTTCTTTTTCTTTTATTTGTTTATTTATTTTATTTTTTATTTTTATTTTGCTTCCTTTAATTTTATATTCTTTATATTGCTTTGTCTGCTTTATTATTTTTCCCTTTATAGTTTTTTTGCATATTCCTTTTTCTTTCATCCCCTTCTTTTAATTATTTCTTTTGTATAATTTATTGCTTT
>CATKHJ010119196.1:0-10419 GCA_949750685.1 Vernicia montana | reverse complement strand
ATGATTATTATTAATTACTTCACTAGGAATTTGAATTTTTGCTTCTAGCTAATTTTTTGCAGTAATAAAAATAATATATACATATGAAAAAATGAGATAAACTCATTTTTTATGAGATTAAAATAATATAGAGGCTAAAATAATTTAATTAATAGTAATAATAATAATTAATGAAAAAAAAGTATGAAATCTAACTAAAATCAATTGCCATCATTAATAACAAAAAAAACAAGAGCCACAAAATGCAAAGAGTATATTTTTTTAACAAAAAGTAAAAAGAGAGTACAAAAATAAATGAGAGAGAGTAAAAATATAAAAAAATAAAAGTGGAAGTAAAATTATAATTAAAAATTAAAAAAGAGTATATGGGGTAATTTCCTCTTTTTTTTTATTTTCTCATAGGAAATTAAGCCCATAAGTTTAGGCACATACAAATTACACAACTGAGGTAATATACAAGTTTATTTGTAAGGAGTAGATTAGGCACATACATATTTAGCTCTTGTAATTGCATCCTTCTTTAAACTGAAAATGATATTAATGTAACATTGAAAACTAAAAAAGCAGTAAGGTATTACATACAGATAAATAAATAAAAAAATTATATTTTTCCTATAATTTTTACATTTTATTTGTGTATAAAATTATATATTTCCTATAAAATAAAGAAAAAAAAATGTTTGAGTTGCACACAGATATACAGTAAGGTATTACATTTGAAACTATATTGTTTGTATATGAACCTAATAGAATTTACAGGAGGAACAAGCAGTTCAGGTACCTCCATGAAAGTATCAATGGCTAGGCTAAGGCTTCATTAGCCACCTTGATGAAGACATCCTCTAACGTGGTATCAGATAGACCCCAAGCAAAAACTGGGAATCTGCTTTTGGCGATCTCTACTTCATGAAATACATCTCCAATTCTGACCTCATTTTTTGGCATCTCAAACTTCTGTGTTCCAGAAGTGTGATAAGTCCGTTCAGCGTTGGGGGAGAGTTTGTGCACCATGTTCACTACCTCTTGCTCATCTTCCAAAGATGTTGTCATTGTGAACACATAAGAGCCACCGTATCTAGCCTTCAGCTGTCGTGCACCACATGAACAGAAAATTGTAATCAAAAGTCACCTTAGAAAGAAAGCAAAGGCACTTGGATTGGTCAAGTGCTGGTCACTAGAGTATGTCTGTTGGTATTCAGTGTTGCACAGAAGAAGGATCCATAGAAAGTTCAAGAATAATAAACTCTAACAATAATTTAAAACAGAATTTTAGTTTCACTCTTATGAGAACCCTTTGAAATTTAATATGAATAGGGAAAATAATACAGGGCTCAAACATAAGGGCAAAAGGAACACACAAGCATGCATGTGTACACATATATACAAGCTTATGAGCATGAGTCACTAGAGCCATAAATGGTAAAGAAATGGATCATATTGATATATTTTTGCCATTTAGCCTCTAAGCATGCTGCTACTTCTGTCATTCCTTATGATACACTTGTAGGTGCCTCTAGCACCTTACCTTCTCAATCTTATGCAAAAAGGGAAAATTTTCAGATTCAACAAATCAACAAACAGTCTGAAGTAGCGAAGAGGACTTTGAACTAGAGAAACTTGGTCTCTTCTGGTATTCCATGCGGGAATAGCATCAAAATTGCAAAGTACAGACATTATTTCAACATTAACTAACCTCTTTTGGGTTTCCTATGCACTGCAAGCTTCCATCAACAAAAACCCCTAATCGATCACATAAGACTTCTGCCTCCTCCATGGAATGTGCTGAAAACATGAAAACAAGCATATTGAATGACAAGGGACCAAAATTCCATCTGTCGCTAGTCAAGGTATAGCACATAAATTGAGAGAGGGACAGAAATAGTACTAGTGAGGATAATTGCACGGTCTTGCTTTGCACGCTTCACTACATTCCATAAATTGCGTCTTGAAGCTGGATCTAATCCAGTACTGGGTTCATCCATGTAGACAACCTTACAAATTTCAAAACATTATGGCATAAGATGCATTAAAGAATGCTGTTATCAAAAGCCAAAAGTTTTATGAAGCAAAGTATTTTTAAGAGAGACTACTACTTACTTTAGGGTCCCCAATCAATGATATTGCAACACTAAGCCTCCTTTTCATACCCCCACTATATTTCCCAGCTTGTTTATCAGCAACCCCACCATTAAACAGGTTGACACTCCTGAGAGATTCTTCCACTGCCTATGGTAACAGAAAAGTGAAACTCAAAGATTTAATCCCATTAATCAGGCTAGCAAACAACATGAAAATGCAATTTATCCATACTATCCACAGATTTACTTAAAATTACATTCCTTGTACATGTTGCCTACAATCTAATTGTTATGGACTTAGCTCTCTCTGTATTTATGTGTGAATGTCTGTGGGTGTTTTAGCTTCTTTATATATTGAGATTCTAATCTTGCCTCTTAGATTCTCCGCATAACTTTTCTTCAATTCATATTATACCAGAGCAATTTTTATGCTTTAAAATTAGGAGAAACCGTTAGGACTATATACTTGCCAAATTTTCAACTGAAAAACCTCCTAGGCTCCTACAGCTACCAATTGTTTAAAGAAAGCAAACCACTTTTAAAAAGACAATCTATGAGTAAACGAGATAATGGCTTACTTGAGTCAAGGCAGAACCTTTTAGGTTCTTAAGTCTGCCATAAAATAGTAAGTGCTCCCTTCCTGTCAAAGTTTCCCAGAGCAGGCTAAAAGGTGTCCAGAAACACCAAAACATGTATTACAAATGGGCTGGCTTTGAAGTTGAGGGTGAAATGCATTCTTTGAAGAAAATAAGGATTTTTTTTTGGGTGAAAAAATAAAAAGGATTTTAGCTTACTCATGCTGAGGGCATACGCCCATGCTGGTATAAATCCAATCCATATGAGTCCGAATGTCCAAACCCTGAATATATGACGTCCCTGAGGTTGGCTTCGTGAGCCCAATCATCTAATCAGCAGAATAAAAGCACAAATGTTATAGAAGCATGTTTACCCATCTAAACCTGATTTTGAATAGGAATTATTAAGCCTAAAAATTATATCTGCATTAGGCAGACTTCTCACAAGAAACTCAGGATCTAATGGAGAAGCAACTATAAAGTACAAAGCAAGATCAAACATAAGTATATGACTTAAGTTGAGAGTGACCATTTTAATGTGAAAATGCTGAAAGGAATGACCATTATCCAGATCACTCCTCCAGAGATCCTTCTTTGGTAGGATCAGGATCAACAATTCATAAAGAGACACTTATTTAGCTAATATCTCTCCTGAACATTTACCAGTTCCTTACAGATCAAGAGACATGTAAAAGCTTGAAGAAAAAATTATTATCATATCACAACCTCTCCTCATCTTTCCACAGTAATCCGCACTTGTAAAATGCTAGTAAGACATTTTTACTCTTTGGGAATCTCTGTAATTTTGCATATAAGAAAACCAAAGAGCACTTTATACTGACCATACTAATGAAAGAGGTCTTCCCTGCACCATTAGGACCAAGCATACCAAAACACTCCCCTGGAGGCAAAGCAAGAGATATTCCTTTCACAGCCAGTTTCTCAGGGTTTCCATCTCTTCCTGGGTACACCTTTTTTAGGTTGTCACAGATGATTGCATGAGTTGTGGTTGGCTCCAGCAGTAACTGCTCAACCTTCTCCCTCTGCATTAATGAAAACAAAACACATAGATTAACATTTATATATGATTGATATTGCACAATTAATGCTAAAATTTTCTGAAAACAATAAATGCTTAATTTTGACAGACATGAAAATAAAGTCCAATGAAGGTTTTTAATGTTATAGCTCTGTTGTGATTAAAGGCAGAGGTGAACAATTACTAGTGCAACCACATTCTTTACACTTATCAAAATTCAAAAGATGGTAAGAGTCTAGTATTGCAAAGGAAAGAAACTATAAATGAAAATGAAACTATAGAATTGTTCTTTATAGCCAAGATAAAATATGTAACTGCATAGACAATAATGAAACTAGATATAAGGACATTGTTACCTCCTGAATGACGTCAGGTTTATCCACATCAACAAAAACTTTGGATCCCTGCCTTTGCAAACTAGGCTTCCGAAGAGGTGATGGGCGCTTCTTCCCAAAATTTTGCAAGAAAAATAAAGGACTTTTTCCACTTCCAGATATAACTTGATCCATATAATATGCAACATAAAGTACTACTAACCACTCAACAAGCATGATAATCAAGACCTCTCTCATTCCATTTTTACTATTGCTCAAATTTCCCCATCGCATCCCATGAGTCCCCATTGCATTCCCAGTGAAAGCATATTGCGAGAACTCATATAAACCGCGATACAGAGAGAAACCAGGGTATAACTCCAACACAATGATCCAGCCTCCTGCAGCAAACAGTAATGATGAGAACATCTGGGTGAAAAAATATAAATAGGAAAGCATGCAAAACCTATAGAGACATAAAAAACTGGTAATTTAAGGCAAAACTATTGGAAAATTGGCTTTGTATACCAATGATACAGTTGATTGAACAGCATATGCCAAAGCTGTTTCTGGTTTCTTAAATTCAATAGAACTTATGACAACCCTCATCACATTTGTTAAAATGCTGGATAACTGTACAAATACTACGACAATAAATATAGTAGTTCAAAATCCAAACATATGCTCTCATTCGCATGCATGCCTTAGCATAAAAAATTAGTAAGAGAAAAACAAGAAAATGGAGAAGAAAAGAAACTATTTCCTAATTTTAAAAGTACAAATTGCAGATACTTAACAAAATGTCCTACTTACTTGGGAATGATGAGTCTTCAACAAAGTTTTGGAAAAGAAAGCCACCTAAGAGCCCAGTTCCAAAGACGCATATGTAGCCTATAACTGTATACATCAAAGTTCAACCATAAATGATAAGAAAACTAACACACACTTTGAAAATAAATATTGAATAACCAATAAATCAAACAGCTGACTACAAACCTGTTGCAGTCTTAACATTTGAAAAAAATGCAGCAATCAAGAAGGCAAAGGAGATTTGCAGGTTTATATATAAAAAATAAAAGACAAATTGAATGCTGTAGTCATTCAGCTTGAAGAACTTCAATCCTGCAATTCAACTGCATTAGTAACTTGAAGCAAAAGCAAAAGACGAAAGCTTAAATGGTGGGAATATTACCTACAACTGAACCAAATATCACGAAAACAAACATGTACATCAAAGATATGGAAAGAAAATATGAATAAGAAATCATCCAATAAGGCCCATCACCAAGTCCATGCATTTTCATCATGATCCTCAACTTTTGCTGCTTCTCATATACCAATGATGATAGCACCACCTACATCAAAGAAAAAATATAGAGATTGCATAACTTGAAAAATATGATATTAGGTAGCGTGGTTACTCATTCTCTACCTTATTTAATAAAAACTAAGGAAGAGAAAAGTAATCCCAAGGGTAAACAAGAACTACAAGATAGTGGAAATTGGCATTGAGCATGAATCAGGAGCCGGGACATATTTAAACCATTAAGCTTCAAATGAAATTTGTTAAACACAGCTCCAAATTAACTTCACTTTTCTAAATCGTCTTTACTGGAGGCAAGTCATGTGAACTAAGCATCAGTGGAACAATTTCCCACACTGACCAAATATATGTCCCATTGAGGAACATATAAATTTAATAAATTTAAGTTCCCTTGCAGATTTCAGCTCAAGTGACAGGAAAAACTTGAAATGAAAATTCACTTGACAAACAAAAGAAACTAATGTTAATTCTGTAACAAACCACTTGTTAAGTTGTTATGATCACATAGTATAACTCAGTACCTGTGGTTTTGACCCTTCCAGCCAATATGAGAGATTATGGTAAATTAATGATAGTAGTCATGATTCAAACAAAATTTCCAAATAGATAAATGCTAATGAACAACAGTTCACATGCTTACGGGGAATAGCTGTAGAATAACCCATGTAAAGAAGAGTGTGCCAAGAAGAGATGCAAGATCCACATTGATCTTGCTGGCAGCCTTAGGCATTTCTTTGACAAACTCAAATAGCATTTTTGTACCAGGCCCTCGGAAAAACTGAAGGTAGGCATTTGACACCTATGAAAAAAGAAGTATAAAATTCAGGGTTATATTAGAGTTTAATTTGAATAATGAAAACCTCGAAAGGCAAGTAAATAAGTAAAAGAAAGAAAGGCATAGAAAGAATGAAATTCAAAACAGATGATGTGAATAATACGAAACATAGAAACCAAGCAAATGAACTAAATGAGAATCCAAATAACATAATATAATAATAATTGAAACCTTGTTCTTTAGAGGAGGAAAAGGCTTCCCTAGTATATTAAGTGCAGGCAGCGTAAATGGTACCACAGAACCACCCAAAAAGCCATGGTAAAAAGATGTTACCAGCTACAACTAATATAATGGTGGGTATTCTCTCCAAAGAAATTGATAATTACCTCCCCTTAAATTGACAAGTGAGACATATCCCAGTTCTCATTCACAAGAACAGGTGGTTTTCGCCAAATAAGTGGAAAAATAAACCATAAGAAAAAAAAAAATAAGACAATGAAGAGATGACAATGATTCATCATAGAACACTGAAATAGAAAGTATTGATTAAAGAAGGAAAAAAGAGCAATCTGCTCTTCAAGAAAGACTGCTAATAAAACTACCCTACTACAGAATGCAAAAGAGTATCAAGCACCCAAGAGAGTTAGTGATCTTACATTTTTTTTTTCCTTATGTTCTACTAATCTTAAGAATATTTTGGACAATATAATGTCAGCAGCCAAACCAAAAAGCCTAACAATCATTACTCATTATGTATGCAATTTCAAATACATACCAAATTCACTGATCGTGGAGCCCGCATAAAGTTAAATTGACCTTGAACATCACCATCCTTATATGTTGAATTGTACCATATGCTCACATTAAAAATATTATAGTTGGAGTTTAAGAAATCATAGGCTGCAAAAGATGAAATTTGTTAGAATTCCTCAAACATAATACTACATTCGCACAAAATAATTGCATCAGAATCAGGAAGGGCAACCTGCAAGTATCTCATTGATCTTTCTATCTGGATTCCCTCTGCGGTATCCTTTGTATAGCTGCTCATTTACCTCAGAAGAACTATTGCGCCACAAGTTTAGATCTTGAACACATGCTGCCTCTGTATTTAAGACAAGAAATGAATTACAAAACAGTTACTATTGCTGCTGCTACAGATTTGTTAGCCCAGCAAATGAGTCATAGTTGGGAGACTTCAAAAAAGTAAAGCAGGTAAGGACAGAAACAGAAAGGTGTAAATAATGCCTATTATGCCTTATGGAGTAACTAGCACGACTCAAGCTAGGAAGCTTTGCATCCAACAACATAATTTTCATCATATATTTAATGCAGAAACTACATGAATCTTACTTGTAAGGTGATAAACTTGTACCTTTTTTAAATTCAACGACTGACTGAACAGAAACAGAGAATGTAGAGTTTGATGCACATTGACGCTGAACATAATAGAGAGGAGAATTCTCAATGAAAGCTGGATCAAGAAAATTATCTCGTTTTAGCTCTGTATCTGAACCCTGAAGCATTTTGAGAAGTCAAACTAGTCAAAACCTACTTGCAAAACATTACAAATTATAAAAGCAAAGCTGAATAGATGTGGAACAAAATGCAAAGAAAGAGACAAAACTTACCAACGCATTGTTGGCCAAACTGTCCACAATGTTGGAAGAATTGAGAGTGAAAGAACTTGGGAACATATTCCCAGCCAAATCTGTATAGAAAAGCAAATTCACAGATTAAGTTTAACATAAAACTAAACTGTTAATTTCCAATTTCTCACTAGGTCAAAAAACAGAAAACTGAAGAACTGAAAAATAAGATACACAGAAATGATGGTGGGAAACAGACACATACAAGCAAGCAAATGGAAGCCTGATATAGATATTAATTTGAACAAATGAATGCATACACACACAGAGGCAGAGAAAGAGACAGAGAGATACTTTCTCCAAGTGATTGATTTTTTCCAGTGAAAAGTATGGTTACAGGACAGGACCCAGTGAGCCTGCATGACTCATCTGGCAAGTCTGTCAATGGAATAACATCAGATCTGACTGCACGATACTGAGGACTAGGAACTTGTAACAGGGGAGGCCACTGTGGGGGGTTTGGAATGGAACAAGTGGCTACTTGATCCAAAGTCGAATATTGTAAACCACAAACTTTCTCGAGTTTTCCATCTCCATTTGTATCCATATTAACACAACCACACTTCCTACTTGGCTTGTTTAATTGACTGTTAAGTAAAGCTTGAACGAGAACAAGTAGTATGCACAGGGAGAATGGAAAGAAAATGAGCCTGCAATTTGTCCTAGCATTTCGTTTCTGGGAAAAAAAATAAAAAATATAAAAAAATAAGAAAACGTTTACTATCTTAATATTGCAGAATTTCAGATAGGAATCAAGCTTAAATCAGATTGAAAGTAATTAATTACTTCATTGACATATAAAAGAAATGCATCATTGCAGTAAATACAAGAAAATGAGCAAATTGGGTATTCCAAGCCTAAAATCCACAAGAATCCAACATAATAATCGTTCTAGCCTAAACAATTGATGAGAATTCATTTCTACCAGCGCTACCAAATAGAATTGGTAGTCATTAATTAGAAAAAAAAACAGAAATAGAAATCTAAAAATCAAGCTCAGGACAAAAGCACATCCAAATCAAAACTCTGCCCGTTAACTAATTACTGAAAATTTCCCTGTATTGGAGCAACTGACCAAAGAAATTGACCAGATCCAATAGGTAATATGGAATTTCACCAAAAAAAAAAAAAGGAAAAGACATTCCAAAAGGCAAGGAAAATAATAATAATAATAAAACAAACAAAGCCTTAATCAACAACCCAAAATCAGATTAAAATACCAAAGGAAAAAAAAAGCAAATAATTAGATTCATCGCCCAAACCAGTCACCAGTCACCCCCAAAACTTACATTACAACAGAAAAGCAAAACACAAAGCGAAAGCGGGGAAAAAGAAACACCGTGGCCTTAATCAACAAGCAAGAATCAAACATAAACACAACCAAAAAACAAAATGAAGCATAAAATAAGCAATTATAATTCTCCCAATTTGTAACCAAACAATCAACATTAGTCGCCCAACTCAGCGGAAATCAAAATTAGAGAAATACGTATAAATACACGTAAATATAGGGGTAGAGAGTAGAGAGAAAGAGAGAACCTGATAAGTTAAGTTCTTTCTAAGCAAAGCATCAGCTTGAGTCCAGAAATTTGCAGGACCATGTGATGCGTCCGCCATGGATATATTGAGCAAGGAATTGAAACCACAGTAATATATAAATTACCTTTGAACTTTCCCGCCAGCAATGGAAACAAAGTTGTTTTTTTTTCTTTTTTTCTTTTTTTTTAGTTATGTTGGGTGTGTTTGGGTCAGTTATAATTAGTATAGATTGCAATTACAAATTACAATGGAACACTTTTCGCCATTTTCTCTGCTTTCTCTGATCTCTGCCTATTATGTTTCCGTTTTGTTTTAGCAGAGAAAGCGATCCGATTAACCAGAGGTTCACCATTTTTATAAGTGATTCTATTGGCATGTATTGTACTAAGCAAACACTAATAGACTAAAGAATGACTAATTTACCCTTGGCTTTTCTTTTAAGTGAAAAAATGACTTTTTTTTTTTTTTTTTTTTTTTTTTTGCCAAAGGAAAAAATGACTCGGTTTATAGTTGGAGTGATTGGCGTACAATTAGAAAATTAGAAGTGAATAAAGCAACTTTAAAAAAGAAAATAACTAAATTGATTACTTTGAATTACCTTGTTGATAGTTATGTTTAAATTTGAAAATAACAAACTTTTTAAAAATTCAGTATATATTCCACCTATAATTTTTTAAAAAAATTAAGATTTGAAATATGAGGAACCAATAGACTTACTTTAAAATGATTATTATTTTTATTTTATAAAAATAATAATTAATGAAAAATATAAATATTGATTGTCCATGTTTATTTATAAATATTTTAAAATAAATTTTTTTAGAACTAAAATAAATACTTTTAAAATTAAGTCACAAGACTTTCGTTTAAAAGTTTAGATTAACATTGGTGTATTGAATTAGGAGAATTAAATACCTTTATGAACTTAAAAAGTCAGGAGGTATTCAATAATGACTTTTAAAAACTCTATAAAAATCAAGAGGTATTCAATAATAACTTTTAAAGACTTTAAAAAAGTCTATAGAAATCAGGGGGTATTCAATTGCAACTTTTATAAAGTCTATAAAAGTTAACAGGTATTCAAAAAGTCATTGATTTTTATAAATAATAGACTTTTGTATACTTT
>CATKHJ010119182.1:0-20178 GCA_949750685.1 Vernicia montana | reverse complement strand
GCTAAGGCTAAGCCCACCAACTTTGAAAGTGAAATTGGATTGACTAATTTTTTCAAAAAGCCTAAAATCTCGTCTCCTCATGTGACCAAGAAGGAAAATTGAAATTCAGCAACAAATAAAAACATTACTAATTAATTAACATGAAAAAAAAAAAAAAACCTATAAATCATGAAAAATTGTACTCATTGTAAGGTAATTAAAAAAACCCAATTATCTAAAGTCAAATGCGAGCATAAATGTCAAGAGAATCATCACTCAACTTAGAAACAAAGTAGGAAATATAATCAGAGAAAACGAAGGGACGGTAGAGAAGAGGATGGTCTTTGTCTACAAGTTCTCGAGGCACTTCTATCTTTGCTTCCTCTTTTGGCATTGCAAATAGCCCACATGAATACCTGTCTTTGTCTCCACTTATTACCACCCTGTGTCTTGCTGCTTCAAGCCTTCCATTGCTCCATACCTATTAATTAATTAATTAATTAATCTTTTGATTTCTATCAATTAATATATATATAATTACCATATTAAATAAATTCAAAAGATGGAATTATCAAGATGTGCAATCCTGACAACTTTTTTTAACATTAGAGGAAGGGGATTCAAACTTGGATCTATAATCCAGATCGCATAAATACTTACCATTACATTATATCTTAAAAACATTTCATAATTATATTGTACATGCTAACTACTAGCCAGTTCAAATTTTAATGAAATATATACAATATGTCATACTATAAAACTCAATTAAACTCTTATAACATATATACTCTTATAATAAATTTAAAAAAAAAACATTTAAAAAAAAAAAATGAAGAATATATATTAATAAATCTAACAAGAATAGAGGCTAGTTATTTTTACCTTGAGTGCTTCACCAACAATGACTACGAAAGCATCTTTAGGAACCACTATTGGAGCCCAATCTCCATCTTTAGATTGAACCTCTAGACCCTGAATTTCGTTTTGGCACAATATGGTTATAGCATTTTTGTCTGTGTGAGCCCGTAGAGCGACGGCCGAGTCACCGCGGCGGCCATCACAGCCGCCACTTGGAGGAGGTATATACTTCATTACACGAAATAGACTAGTACTATCTTGAACGTGCAAGTCATAGTGATTTTCCATGCCAAAGCTCTCGAATATCATTTTCAACACCACAAAATTTAATTCCAGCATCTTTGAGCTCATTTCATGGAGGCTTTCACTGCATAGTCACGCACAAAATTAAAAATAAAATAATTAAGAAAGATGAAATGTTACAATGTAAATTTTAAAACTGCAATGACTATTCGGATTTAATCTTTTTAACTTTTTTCATCTCATTATGAGACGTATATATACTCAGCTAGTTGATTGATGTGTGCATATAAAGTTGATATTATTAGGTAGTTTTTATTAAGAATTTCATGCATTTAGGGTGTATTTTGTTTAATTTTATTTTGTATTTTGTGTTTTAGATGTGAGAAAGGTTTTAAAAGTTTTGTATGGTCAAAAGCACTTTTAAAGAAGTGAAAAAAAAAAAAAATAGGAAGCAAAAAGAATCAATTATGGGAGTTGCGATAGTTAAAAAGGGTACAAGAAGTAAAAGCTAGAATCTGTCACGACTATGACACTCGTCACGCCCGCGACGGGCTGATTGCGATTTAGTTCGCGTTTTATTTTACTAACCAACCTGTTAACCTAATTTTGAAAGGAAGTGGCAAACCAATATAAATAGGACATTAAGGGAGCGCTTAGGAGAGGAGAACAAGACCTAGAAGAAGATTGAATAAAAAAAAACATAAGATTGAAAAATTGAGATTGAAGATTGAGAGATCTAATTTCCTACTTTCTCCAAAACTTGTATTTATGAATTTTTCTTCCCTTTGGTACTTTGCTATTAGTGCTATCATGTCTAACTAATTCTATAGTTAGGAATTAATGTTTTGAAACACAATTTCTTTCAATTATCTATAAATCTAAGTTCATATGGTATGTGGTATGTGTTGTGTTTAATGCTTAGTTTTGTTTGGCCAACAAAATTATGATTTGTATTGTGTTATGCATTGAGAGATGGTGATGCAATAGACCTACAAATACTTATTTAATTACTAATTAATAAGAGATTATAATTAGTAATTAGGTATCCTTATGATTCATTTAAAATCATATTTGAGCAATCAAGAAATAGGTTAGGGCAATGAGAATTGGTTAAATTATTTTAAGAAATCTTGAATTATGATTTAGTTGATTAGATATCAAGAGAATTTAATCAATGCTATTAGATAACCTGGATCATATCATGACTTAGAGATTAAAGGTAATTGATTGATTGAGTGTGGATGAATATTGATTCCTAATAATTTAGTTATCATTGTTATCTATTTTAATTAATTCTTGTGTTCTTATTTAGTTTTATAATCTTTTAGTTAATTTAGAATAAATTGTTTAATTTGAGCCTTAAACAAAAGAGAGAAAAATAGATAGGTGAATAAATAATAGTTCTCGTGGGAACGATAACTCTACTCATCATATATTACTTGTGGACTTCGTATACTTGTGGATTTTCCCTAACATTGATATAATAATTTTGCTAAAAAAATTACATATATAACTTCAACTTTAAATTCAAAAAGTCTGGGAGCCAAATTGTATATTTAAAAAAAAAAAAACTATATTTCGAAAAGTTGAATTTATGTTATTAGAAATTGAGATGGGAAATTTAATTATGTTTCATTAATATAATTTGATCTTACCAAAATAAATAAATAAATATAATTTGAGGAGGATTTTTGTGATTGGTCATTGAAATTTATGTGGACCGTTATTATTATTATTATTATCATAGACCTATTGACAACGTACTGCTGAGGGTGTGCAATCAGTCTGGTCAGTCAGTTCTGTTAATAATTTTCATTAATCAAATAAACTGAAATTAAATATTAATTGAACTAAAATAATTACAAAACTAAATTAATCAGACCAAAATATTAAATTTCGGTTAAATCGGTTACATTGTGTCTTTTCGGTTAAAAAAATGAATATTATAAAATGTTTTTCACTTTAAATTTAAATATATTATGAGTATTTATCATTTACAATATTGAAAATTTCTAATTTATTTATATAAGAAAATAAAAAAATAAGTAAATCATCGCATGAAATAATGCAACATAATATTAAAAACAAATATTATATCCTAATATTTCATAAATTTAAGTATACAAACTATTTATGCATCAATTAAATTATAAATTCATAAAAAAAAAATATTAAAAAATATAAGTATATAAACTAATTGGCAAATTGGAATTTCTGATTTATTTATCTAAAAAAAATTTTAAAAAAATAAGTAAATTTGTTTATTCGATTAATTTGGTAAATGAAATTTCTTAACTGAATCGAAAATAAAAAAAAAAAATTAAAATTTTTATATTTTTTAATTGAATCAAATCAATCATTTTATTTAATGGAACTAATTTAATCAAATTATATTGATTTGATTCAATTAATTGATTTTTAATTGCTGATCCATACGGATTGCTATTCTATAAATACATATATGATGATTAATGAGAGTAATAGTTTTGAATGGAAGTGTTGCAGTTACAGAAAAGCTGACTCTCACTATACTGCAACGACATGTGCAGTTAGATTTATAACAATAATCATTTTAAAGGCACTGTAATAAATTCAAACTGTTTCAAAGATAACTCTCAATTTAATAGCCCATTGGCACCTAGTGAGGCAGTTTGGTGGCACCCATTATCATGTTCAAATACTTTCTATATAAATAAAAAATTTACAATTCTTTTTATACATCAAAAAAAAAGTTTGAAATTTGAACAATTATCGATTATGTAAAATAGTTTAATTTAAATTTTGTTTATAGCGACTTTGATGTTTGGTTCGAAATATAGATTCTGACTAGTGTGTTGTTATGTTACATGAAAATTTTGAAAAGGTCGCATTTTCACGTTTTGAAAATATTTTTTTTTATTGAAAATTCACGAAAATTTGTCTAAAATATTTCGAGTACGTTTTCGTAATTAGAAAAAGTTGAAAATTCGTTTTTATAAACAGAAATTCGTTTTCAAATTTAAAAAAAAAATCAGCTCGTTCATGTCAACCCCTAAACAAAAATATCCACTTCCTACTTCATTTTTCCTTATATATAATAATTATAATAATAATAATAATAATAATTATTATTATTATTGTTATATTAATTCTTATTATATATATATATATTTATAAATTATTATTATTATTTTTAGTATATATTTATATATATTTATAATATATACTTAAAATTATTAAATATATATTTATAAATTATTATATTTTTTGTATATATATAAATTAATATTTATAAATATACCCCTATATTTTTATATTTACACTTTTCGTATTTTATATTTTTAAAAATTACCGTTTTCACATTTCCGTTTTTCCGTTTTTTCATTTCTCGTTTCTCGTTTCGTGCAACTAAGTGTGTTGCAGGTTCGGAAATGAATAAAACATGTTTAAAAAGCTGGCTTTGCAAGAAATTTGCAAGGCAAAATGATAATGAGAAAATGGTATAGTGACAGATTGATTTGCCTAAGTAGAAATGAAGTCAAACAAATTTTGAGCATGGTGAATTGGCACACCCCATAGAAAATGGCCAAAATAGAAACTATATATGATAAGCCCCAATACTATATGAAGAGGGACCATCTTGAAAAGGAATCATAGGTTAATATGGCTAAAAATGGAACCCATATAATAAGCCTTCTCAATACTAATTTATAACACAAACCCACCAAATAAAAATCAAAAATTTTAATGGATTTTGCTTAATTTCCTGAAAAACAAAATAACATTAATGTATATATAATCAAGATTTATTATTTTTTTTTTAGTTTCTTGAGTTGAAATATAGTCGATTCCAATTAATTTTGAAAATAATATTGAGTTGAGTTTTTGAGTTGAAACATATAGCTAGGTTGATCAATGCATAAACGCAAAAAATAACTCTGATAAGAATTGTAATTAAGCATTAAACTTGACAACAATCATTTTTTAAAGAAATTTTTTTTTTGTTCAATCGATCAGAGATATATTCGTTGATGTTTTAAGAGTTTTCATTACATGAAAAAAAAAATTTAAGGAAATTTAAAGCATAGTTGATTAATGAAATTAACTAAATATGATATTAATATAGAAATGGTCTCACCAGAAAGTTGGGTTTCCATGGACAGGCCACATGAGGTTGGTAAAAGCTTGAACAGAGTGGAGATTTTGTGCATCGTCAAGGCCAAAGCTCTCATAAAAAGGAAGAATTGGACACTTACCAGAGTAGCTGCGATAAGGCTTAGGATTGATATACTTAGTCTTTATTTCTTCAGGAAGATCAAATAATTTCTTCATGCTCATTAACATATCTTCACGTAATTTTGAAGAAATTTTATCATACATTACAAGGAAACAACCATGATTCTCACTTGCCGCTCTAACTTTTTTACACATTTTTTTCCATTTCTCACTCCCAATTTCTTTTATTGCTTCCCCTGATAAATCAAGAAATGGTATTTCAGCCTTACCCATCTATCTATGTCTCTGTTTTTCTTTCTCTGTTTTTGTGTTTGGTATGGCAGTACCAAAGGGATTGGCTTATATTGAATGACAATGGGAATATGTCCAAAATTAATTAAAGTTTTGGTTTACTTTAATTTTGACCTAGTGATTTGGGGCACTCCATTTTCTATTTGGAAACAGTTGTTTATTTGTTGGACATAGGACAAATAATAATCAAATTCTGATTTTTCCGATATATACCTTGAAAATAATTGTATTCCACTTGCAGATATAGTCTAATGACAGTGTATTTTTAGATTGGACAATAAATTTAAATTCGAAACTCTCTCATTTTCCAATGCTCAAAAAATAAAAATTGTACATGCTTTGATTGTTGAATCATCCATGTGAATTGTCTAAATAGTTATAAATTCCTAATTCTTATCTTATGAAATATAATAGAATTTATAATCTCACCTTAGAGATTTTATTTTATAACTTGAGTGATGAGGGATAAAAGTAGATAGTCTCAAATTGGGCTCAAAGAAGATAAGACCCATCCAATAGACTACTCAATTCAAGCCCAAGTTTAAGACGAACTCGTCATATCGAGCTTGCCCTCAACACCTTCAGCATCAAGACACCGAGTTCGCTTCTGGGAAGCTTGCTCCACAAGCTTCTATACTGTAGTTCACGTCATCACTCAAGTGCATAGACTTGTAACTGTCAGAAGAAGCATGCTCATAGGCGGCTCACCCCTTTTTAGTTCTCTCTCTACTCATGAGATTTGACCAACTTCCTATATGACTACAAACACGTGATATCCTAGTCTAGGACTAGGCAAGGACTAAGGGGTAGTCACATTCCTATCAGGTACAGACCACTTCATCATAGGGATCTCCACTGGACTCAACCACCACCCTCAGTTATATAAAAGACAAATGCACACATCATGCAAAGGTAGATTGAACTCTGCACTCTCTCATCTCATTTCTCTCACTAAAAAAGATTTAGGCCATAGAGAGTGGAAATCTCCCTCTCTACGGCTAACATTCCATCTCAAAACTGACTTGGGCGTCAGAGGACTTTGTGTCTGGCCCTCTTAACCCTGTTTGTTCATCTTGCAGGCCCATTATCTCAAGTCCAAATAAGGAGATCCAGTCTAACACACTATCCTTGATCTGAGACCGATCATTGAGTATTCAAAGTTAATGTGTGTATATATATATATATTGTGTCTTTACATATATATATATATATATACTAGAAAATAACCCACACAATGCCGCAGTCCTTTTTATCTTGATTTTATAATATATTAATGCATTATCCTTTATAAATATATATTGTTTCAAGCATAATAGTTTTTTAAAAATATTACGTTCATAAGTCATTCAAAAAAAAATAAAAAAATAGAACATTAAAATATACTTATTGTCATGTTTTTCTCGCCCAAGTCATCAAGAAATCTGTAATAAGAAAAAAAAATATATTTTTTTAAAAAAAATAAAAGAGATAATATCAAATCAAAGATTATTTGAGTTTACCTTTTAAATTTTGAGTATCAAATTAATAAATATATGAAATAATACAATTAATAACGACTACCTAATTAAGCTAATACCTATTATAATTAAAATGTATATTTGTAAGATGCAAATTTTGCACCTAATAGAACTTTATTTGATTAATTCTTATAGCAATGTATTAAATTTATAAAAAGCATAATCTAATTTAATTGCAGCCACGCAAATGGCAACAAAACCAATGAATAGAATTTCTCTACAAGTTGATTCATTATTTCCAAGGTGATCTGAGTATAAACCTCATATGTCTCTTGTTTTGCCTATAAACTGAAAGAACAAATATAAAAAGAAAATTAAAAGGTGACCTCGATCAAAACAGAAAGAGAAAAATGGCAAATAACATAAGCAAAAGTAGAATACCAGTAATTGAATGTTAACAACTCTACAAACGATCTTAGAAGGAAGATTAAACCGTGGGATTTGTTGAGTCAATTACAAATTTGCTTTTTGAAGTTTGTGTGTGTGTGTGATAAAGAATTTAAAATAGCTCGATCAATAAAGAATTCAATTCCAATCCAGTAAAGCCAATATCAATAAAGAATTCAATTCCAACTCAGGAAAGCTAATAAGCTAACATTTCAGAAATCAATAAAAAACCCAAGAGAAGATATTTTAATATTATTTTTCTAGTAAAAAATAAACAAATTAATATAAATAAAAGGGAAAATTGAAAATTGTAATAATTCAAGTTAGGGATAATAAGATAAGAAAAGTACTCATAATCAAGGCTCTTAGTGGGAGAAACATGGACACCAACAATAGCAATATGAGAAATATCACTCTTCCTGTTTATGAGGAATGACTCCTCTCATTAAATTGAATTCTTTATCTTCTGCCCAATCCCTCTTGGACTTTGTTGCACCATGCATTTACATCAACCACTAATTTGAAAAGGAAAATGTAATAAATAAGAGAACATGATAAGAATCAAGCTAGCAAGCTAGAAGTTCACAAATGCAAAAATGGGAAAGACTTTAAGAAAACTTTGCAAGGTTATCTCATTCATCAACACTGCATAGAATGGAATGCAATCAAGCTATCATGCTTATTCAATAGCTCTTTCAAGAGGATTGCTAGGATATATAAAACTTTCTACAATATTATCAAGAAGATTTGCATAATGAACATCGCTTTTGGAAAGCATTGTATTCAAGATAGTTTCAAAATAATATTCAAATTCATGCAATTCTTTGGAGAGGAATTTCTATGGATGTTTTCAAGAATGTTCAAGCATAATTCAAGAGTGCAAGAAGGAGTCAAATATTAAGCTTGGACTTCAAGATAATAATCAAAGCTCGGTGACATTGACTCAAGTGCAAGAAGGCTTGAAGATTGAAGTTGAAAGCTGAAAAGCCTCTCTGTTACGCCCTCCCTAGGTGTAACGGGTGCAACAAAGGCTTAGCACCTCTCTGGTGCGCCCTCCTTAGGTGTAGCGGGCGCAATAAAGGCTTATTACCTCTCTAGTGCGCCCTCCCCAAGTGTAGCGACCTCCACACTGGACTGGGCGAATTTTGCTATTCAAGCTCATTACCTATCTTAAGCTTTTATTTTAAAAAACATGTTTAATTAGTTTGTTATATGTTTGGGCTATTTATATTAATTATTAGGCCCAAATTTTAGTTGGTTTTATTTAAGTTAGAATAAGTTTATTCTTATGGCCAAACATTCCAATTAGAATTACTTATCCCTTGTTCCCTATAAATAGTTGGATATTCTCTATGTATTGGACAGATTATTGATTATTGAAATAGAATTCAGCTTTTGCCTTTCAAAGAGAGTGTATTCTCTTGTTTATTGATTCTTATTTGAATTAAGGTTTATACAATCAAAATTAATTACTTTGTGAGTATCTATTCCAAGGTTCGATTCACATAGTTGAATTAGGGTCGTGGACTTGGCAACGAATCTAATTTGATTTTCCAAGAAGTCGCTTCCAAGCGTAAAGGTATTGGATTTCAAAACAGGTGATTGGGGTTCGTATTAGAACATAATTAGCAATAATAATAAAATGTATTGATCAAGTCATTGTTACTAAAGTCAAAACCTTTCTACATTGAATTAAATGATTATTTTTTAATTAATCAGTATTTTCTGACCATTTCAACATTTTGAGAATCATAACATACACTTTGTAAACACCAAATATTCATATGCAAATTAAGTTTATAAATTTATCATAAGCACTATTGAAACACATAATAAGAGGAACAAAAAGGCAAACCCACTCAATAGAAAAATCCAAGAGAGGATATTCTAATATTATTTTTCTAGTAAAAAATAAAAAAAATTAATACAAATAAAAGAACAATAAAAGAAAAAATTGAAAATTGTAATAATTCAAATTAGTGATAATAAGATAAGAAAAGTATTCATAATCAATGCTCTCAATGGGAGAAACATGGGCACCAATAATAGCAATATGAGAAGTATCACTCTTCCTGTTTCTGAGGAATGACTCTCTCATTGAACTGAATTCTTTATCTTCTGCCCAATCCCTCTTGGAATTTATTGCACCATCTATTTGCATCAACCACTGATTTGAAAAGAAAAATGAAATAAATAAGAGATCATAATCAGTAATAATAATAAATTGTATTGATCTAGACATTACTACTAAAATCAAAACCTTTCTATGTTGAATTAAATAATTATTTTTTAATTAATCAGTATTTTCTGACCATTTCAACATTTTGAGAAACATGACATACAATTTGCAAACACTAAATATTCATATGCAAATTAAGTTTATAAATTTATCATAAGCACTATATTAAAACACGTAATAAGAGGAATTAAAAGGTAAACCTATTTCTTCTTCTTATTTTCTTTTTTTAGTTGTAAAGTGACTGTATCGAAAATTTAATTTTTTATATAATTTTAATTGATTTAGATAATTTTAATTTAATTTAATGATTTAATGTTTATTTATATTATAATAATTTAATTGATTTAATTTAATGATTTAATGTTTTTTTTTTCAAACTTTGACACGTGTCAGCCTTAATTATTCAGCGTCTACTGATTTAATATATAGTAATAGATAACATTTATATTTTTCTTATATAATTTTATAAGAAAAAAATATTATTATGGAGAAAATTAAATCAAGCAGAAGATAAGAATTCTCATAAAAATAGGGATAGAGTTGGATGTGAAAATGATTCTCACTCCCGTTCTTGTTTCGTCCACCTTATTTCATTGCTAATTTTACTTGCACCTTATCATAATTCAATGTGATTTTCATTAATTGCTAAAATAATATAAATTTTCCGCCCTTAAAAAAATAGAAAGGAAAAGAAAAAATAGAGGTACCCCACTACCCCTATAAAGATTTTTGTATAAATTTTTATACGTTGACTCATTAGGGAATTGTGTACTTTTATTAACGCCAGCCAAAAAAATGACAATTGAGCTCAATCCAATTAGGCCTATATTTGGAGCAAGTCCATATAAATAAACTTAGAGTCTTAGCAGTGGGCCCAGAAGAATATAGTGAGCCTAATTCAATTGTAATTCCTAATCTAATTAAGAAGTTTGTAAGTAATTAGAGTTTTTAATTGTAATTACTAAAATACCATTGTAATTTTCCTATAAATAGCTCTGTAAAACTATTATGTACTTTTTATCACTTACTTCAATAAACAACAAATTTTACTCCAAATTTGTGTGATCACCCCTTTTGAATTGACAATTTCTTGCAACTAAATATTCACCATATGATTGATGGCTCAGTCTATATATACAACGTTGATTGATGGTTCTTGCAGCCTATATATTAGATCCCTGAGCCAAAGTTGATGGTGTCAACCACTTATATACTAAAAAACTCAAGTTACTTTTATTGCACAGATCCCTAACTGATAGTTAACGGTGCCAATATACCAATAAGTTAGATTATTTTAATTACATGAATACCAAGATCCAGTACTGACATAACTGAAACAAAGGACCCTTAATAAACAATCTAAAGGTCTTAATCTTTAATTAATCTGCTTATGATTAATTTTAGGGTTAACATCTTTTTGGCACACCCAATGAGACTTGCAAATTAGGGAAATATTGCAGCAAGATTCAAGTTTGAATATTGCAAAATCATGTCCAATACTTTAGCTGAAATCTTTCAACCAATTTTTGAAGGAAATTTAATAACACAAAAGAATTTAGAAAATTCTTTTGCAAAATTTTGCAAAATTAGATGATTGTCTTGATCGATTGGAAGTTGTTTTAGGAGTACAGCTGACCATAATTTATGGTAGGTCGGCTCAAGTTCACAAAGAAAGTTTGCATAGAGCAACCTATCTAGATACTAGGAGTGGTCGTTCATATAACACAATAGCTGATCAATTTTCATTGAGAATTGATCCAATGGTTCGATAAGACAAATACACCTATCAACCAGGTAATTTTTCAACTTCTCAATTTAAAGATTATACTTTATTGAGAGCTCTTGAGAGTTTAGAGATGTCCTATGACCGACCTGTATCCAATAATTTTTATCTTTATACTCGGCCCAAATATAATAATTTTTACTCAAATGACTAGAGTAAAATTGATAGGTTGATTGATCTTTGGGACAAAAGATACTCTATGGTCGACCTATATTTGATACTTATTCAAATTACATTAGTGGAATTGATAGGTCGACTAATCTTAGGGGGTAAGCAACGACTTATGGTAGGCCCATTTATAATAATCCTTATTTAAATTACACTAGTGAAATTAATAGACCGATTTGATGAATACACTAGTGTTTTTTATGAAGAAAAATATAATGATCGAACTTGGCCCACTTATGATAGTGGTCGACCCATACTTAATGATTCTAAGCCGACTTATAATCATATTGGGGGGCACGAATATGGGAGACCTTTATATGTATCTAATAATGAGCCCGCTTATGATGATGGTTGGCCTACATGTAATGATTCTCGGCCTATTTATGACTACACTGGGGGCAAGAACATAAACGACATTCCAATGATTCCAAAGATGCTCATAGTGTGAATCTTTCAATAAAACAACCGAGGCCTAGTGTATAAGAAGTCAAAATTGAAGAATTCAAGTGCAATGGTCGTACAAAGGTTGAGCTTAAAGGCACAAAATTAATACAAACCCAGACAATTGATGATTGTATGGTCGAGCAATATGTTAGTGAAGTCGTATAAAGGTTCCAATTTTTAAGTGGTCACAATTGGTCTTGAAGTCATATAAAGGTCTATCTCAAGGCAATAAGAAGGGTTTTGATTTGACCGACTCAAGTAACTTAATATTTAAATATCAGAGACTTCAAGTACTCATAATTTATATTAGGATATCGCACCCTAAAAAATGACTCATATTTATCAAGAGGTCGTGTTCAAAGAAACAATCACACAATATTAAAGACAAAACGGCTCCTGTAACAAAAATAATAAAAAATAAAAGAAATAGAGTTACTCGTAGACCATAATGCTTTTGTCGATCCATTTATTAAGGAGATTCAAAGGTGCAAGACTAACCTGGAGACTAGTGAGATGGAAATTGCTTTGATTTACATCTCAAAGGTGCTTTTAGACTGATGCATGTAGTGGATGTATGATTTCTATTTGGAGCCAACAGTTGCTTTGGCAATCATAGAAGGACGAGTCTTGCAAATATGCATGATTAATAACTTTCATGTCGACTCATTGATGATTTGAGGTCTATCTGTAATGCTTTAGAAAATTGAAGTGGTATAAGATAACTTATAAATTGCATGGCCAATTAACTTGAATTTTGGCATTGCTATCATATATATGTATATATTTGCATAAAGTTCAGTCTGGACTTTTCTTACATTGGAGTTGAACTGACCACTTTTGGAAGACTTGCTAAACCAGTATGCCCAATGGTGGCCTATATTTCAAGTCATCAGTGGGCAAATGCAGTGAATATGCTCGGCTATATGGCCACAACAAGAGCCAACTACTTTATTGATGTCATGGTTCGAAGTTACAAATTTGAATAGTGTCTGATAATATCAAAATGGCACTCACTTTGCAAAGTGTCCAACTATACTTAGTTCTC
Source organism: Vernicia montana (assembly GCA_949750685.1). NCBI lineage: Eukaryota > Viridiplantae > Streptophyta > Magnoliopsida > Malpighiales > Euphorbiaceae > Vernicia > Vernicia montana. Next base: position 7,006 of record CATKHJ010119182.1, on the reverse strand, counting down.
CACTAAAGAGCTTAAAATTTGACATGAGGCCGAAGGAGAAAGGCATGCACTTAGATTGATGTCTTTGGTCTAATGCTTTGGGAAGACCTGGTCATTAACAAATGATCAGTTTCATGATAGTGGATTGGCGTGTTGTCGGCATTTATTTGGCTCGTAGTATTGGAATTTTCTTCAGCCAAAATTGAAGTAAACTTGCAAATTTAAAGACCAAAGTATATGAAAGTAAATACTTGGGTCGAGCCTTAAACTTAAATCTGAACTAAAAGAACTAATCTAGGCCAAATGAGACGAAAACTATAAGTATATTAATTGTATTCCTTTATAGCCTTGTTTGAGGGTGATCCATATATGCTTCTACATAGAATCGATAAAATTTGTGGTCATATAATGGGACAAGACAGACCAAGTTGCATGTTGAATTGCATGGAAATCTAAATTTGTTTGGCCTAATGATCAAGAAAGCATCAACCAAATTTCAGTTTTTAATTGTGTGGTGATATATTCTTTAATGGATACAAGTGGTTATAATATAGTTGTTGCAAAGAGGGGACCAATAGTCTTATTATTTCAAGAATTTTACACAATGAGGTCGACTAATTTTTGCATGAGTGAGATAACAAAGCTTTGCATGGAATTTGGTGACTCCGGCCAAAGATATGTGGACAACTTGGAATGTGGTGTAGCCAGATGCTTAAAGTAAACAAAGCTCGGTTTTAAACTTTATAAAAGGCTGAGATTTACATTAAGAAGGAACCAGTGGATCTTTATTGGCAATGGTCAAACTTAATATTTTACTGACACGTAATTGCTGCTCGTCCAAAGAATTGAAAGTCCTACTCTCATGAACTTAGACACCATCAAATTTAATTGTTTCGGCTAAAATATATGAAGACAAGTCAAATGCTTACATTTATTTTATTTGTATTATAGGCCGAGAGAAGGCTTATGGGAATTATTGGCCATGGAGACTTGGTTCACTTTTTCATGAGTGTATGCATAGACACTTAATAGTCATGGATAAATTGTTATATTAATGTCATATACCCATGGAGGTGAGGACCAGTTTAAAAATGTCAATTTCATTCGGTTACTCTCTAAATTGTATTGAATTGGCCGAATGAATATAGTAGCACATGATGTTCATAATGGAAGTCTACTGCTATTCGGCCTTGTCCATTTTCTATGACCAACCTTACTTTGTATGGCATAGAGTCAAAGAAGTCTACTAGATGAATTTTTCTAATTAATTAATTTGAGTCCAAGCATTTTGACATGCAGTTTAAGACAAGCTCGTTGATTCGACTGGCTAGATATAAAGTGTACAATTCTTTAATTTTTTTAAACATTCAATTAAAAAATTGTGAGGTGTTGTTAACACGGCCAAGAATTTTCAATTTATATAAAATTAGTGTAAAAAGTTATTTTTTTTTACTCTAATTTAGAGTAGATATTATTTCTATTTTATTATAATTTATTACCTATTTATTAGCTTTTTTTTTTTTTTTTTATATGAAGTATTTAATTAAGGTAGGACACATAATTAGGGTTAACTAATCGCCTATATAAAGGCCTCATTGTACATTTTATCTTTATCATTCAATCAATTAACAACCAACTTTGCTCTCAAATTTTGTTTTTTACTATAATTTAGGATAGATTTTATTCCTATTTTATTGTAATTTATTAGTTTTCCTTGTATATGAAGTATATTAATTATGGTAGGACACATAATTTGGGTTAGCTAATCGCATATATAAAAGTCTCATTGTGCACTTTATATTTATCATTCAATCAATACACAATCAGCTTTGCTCTCAGATTGTGTGATCACCCTCTCAAATTGACAGTTTTTTGAAACCTATATATTCACTCACTCCTTAATTGACGACTCTTTGAAACTTATATATCAGACGACTCTTTGAAATTTATATATCAGACTTTAAAATCGAGGTTGACAGCACTGGACGTCTATATACAGCAAATTTTAGGTTATTTTTATTGTTTAATCCAAATCACCCATTTGTACTGCTTTAAAACATATTTGCACGAATATTAATTAAATAATTTAATTGTTAATTTATAGGAGTTAATATATATATATATATATATATATATATATATATATATATATATATATATATATATATATATATTTGAAAAACTATCTCGAGGGGAACCGCTGGACCCAACTCACTTGCAACCTCAAGTTAGTGAGTATTTGATAAGAGACAAAATATACCGAACTGGGTTATGAAGTAAGTTGGGCTACCATGAAACGGAGTTCGTTTCCATATAGGAAGCTAAAATCATGCTAAATGCCATTCCAAATCCGAACCGGTCAAGGAAATCCATATTCAATTCATGCAAGGACTTATATCCTATAAATATCTCAAGAAATCAACCATTTCAGGTACATTCACTTATACACAGACAGTGCAATACATTGTCCTTAACCTTCTCAATTGAATCAATCATCTAACTTGATCGTCAGAGTGGCATTGCTAGGCACCCCGCCTAGCCCACTTGACTCTTGTTTCTTCTTACAGGTCACACCAGCTTGCAATCAAGTTCAAGTAAGGTGGAACTATTCCACTTCGGTCGGATTAGCTTCATCAAATTGGCGCCGTCTGTGGGAACGATTAGTCAGAAATCTTTCCTAAATATTCTCAAATTTCGTGACCTATAGAAGAATTTAATCAAGAAGTATGGTTCAATCAGAAGATAATTATAATCGGGAAAACCTTCCCAGAGATCTTAGAAGTTCCCAAATTCACCAGGGGTTGAAAACCATGCCGAGACTCATGTCACTCCGCTCGGACGAACCTCAAATACTAATGTAGCATCTACGCTACAACAATTGAGTTCCATAGTCCCAATTCAAAGTGGGAATCAGTCTGTCGTGTTAACTCCTGAGGCTGTGTCGGCTTTACAGTTGCTATTGAGCACCCTGCAAACCCCTCAAACTACTTCGGCAATCAATGTACATGCAAATACCGAAGTAATACTAGGAGCGGATCTTACTCGAAGGCTCGACTTTGAAAAAATACCACCAGAAACACGAAACCAAGATCATGTGATTGAAAAAAGTAGGGAAAGAGTAAGATAAGAAATAGTCAGACTTAGCGATAATGCTGAAAAGGAAAATCTCAACCAAGGGCGAATTCATTAGACAGCCAGCCGAAATCGAAGCAAGGAAGACCATCCTTGGCGTTCAAACAGGGCCGACCCAGATAATAGAACTAAGGAAATGAGACAATCCAAAAAGATGACTAGAAAGGAAGGAGAATCTCTCTCCGAGTCCTCCAGTCAGGAGGTCATTAGCCAAAAAAGGGATGAAGAGATAAAAGAAACCCTTAAAAAGTTTTTAGAAGAAATTACTGAGGATAAAAATAAAATGTCTCTAGATAAAAATCTTAAATTGGCCCTAAAATCTCTTGTTACTAGGTCCATACAAGAATACAGAATACCCAGTAAGTTCAAACCCCCAAACCTAAAAAAATATGGTGGTGAAACTGATCCAAGAGCCCATGTTATGGATTACAAACATGCGGTAGAATTACAGACAAGAAGTGACGAAGTTCTATGTAGGGCCTTTAGAGGATCTCTAGAAAGAGCAGCCACTCGGTGGTTCGATGGCTTGAAAGAAAAAAGTATTACTAGTTTCGGGCAGCTCGCCACTCAGTTCATGCAGAGATTTGCAGCTAGTATTCCAGTGGAAAAATGAACACAAAGTCTCGAGGCTATAACATAGAAAGAAGGAGAGCCCTTAAGAGACTATGTAGCTCGTTTCAACATGGAGGCCCTAAAAGTCACACTGCTCAACCAGCCTAGGGCAGTAGAGGCCCTACAAAATGGAAACTTCTATACATATTACTTTAAAGCATTGTGAAGACATGCATCTTGCACCTTGGAAGAAGCTATGACCATTGCCCAAAAATACATTAGGCAAGATGATGCCTACTCTTTCAATCAGTTCGCTAAGAAAAGAAAGGCAAGTGGAAGTTCTAAAGTAGAGAGCAGAACTAAGAAACCAGAAGAGCCCAGTAAGGCTAATAAAAGAAGTAGGAATGAGAAGAGTAGACCACCCCATACCTTAGACCTGACCAAATTGACTCCATTAAATACGAGCCCAACAGAGGTGTTTGCAACTTTTAAGGATCAGGATATTTGGGCTCACCCTCAACCGATTTTTATCCCACCAAAATGGTGAAATAAAAATAAATATTGCTTATATCACAACACTCATGATCACAACACCAATGATTGCAGGCAATTACTGGAAGAAATCAAAAGATTGATCAACCAAGGATACTTGAAGAACTTTATGAAGGGTAATCAAGGCGAAGCTAACAAAGATAAAGGAAAGCAAGCTATTAATGATGGGTCAGCAGGAGTCATTAATTGCTTAACTGGTGGACCAGATGAAGTAGCAATGAGCAGAAATCAATATAAAGCTTCCTAAAGAAAGAGTGAAGAGCCTGAGTTCATCTTTTGGAACGAATGTTCAATACCGACCAAAAGAGGAGATGAAAGCCAAATCAAACACCCTCACTCAAATCCATTAATAATCCAAACAGTGGTAGCCAATTTCTTGGTAGAAAGGGTGTTAGTAGATAATGGAAGTTCGGTAAACCTGCTTACAGCCGAGGCATATGCTAAAATAGGGCTCAAAGAAGGTGATCTAGAGGACATTAGGATCCGGTTCGCACTTTAGATGGAATAGAAATACCATCGGTTGGGATCGCGAGGTTACCTATTACAGTGGGTTCTACACCGGACTGTGTTATAGTAATGGCAAATTTTGTAGTAGTGAGATTACCATTAAGCTATAACATCGTGTTCGGAAGGCCTCTCTTTTATGATTTTGATGCATCAACTAACATTAGACAACTCAAAATGACTTTCCCCAAACCAGATGGGGGAGAAATAAGTGTTTATAGGACACAAGACAGGGGAGAGCTAGAGAGAAAAAAGCAGAAAAATGTATCCACCTCGCATCCAGCAGAAGAGGTCGCCTTGGTTGAACCGGCATACAGAATTCTAGAGCAAAGGACCGAACTGGTAAAACAATTGGAGAAAATACCAATGGGAGGAGAACGATCGAAAAAGTACCTATTAATTAACTCCTCCCTAAAGGGTGAATAAAAGCTTTAAGCTCACCAATTTCTAACAAGACGTCTATCCAGCTTTGTATGGTCTTCAGATGAAATAAAAAGGGTAGACTCAGGCATCATCACTCACCACCTTAATGTCGACCCCTCACATAGACCAATAAAACAGAAGAAAAGGTGCTTCAGTCTGGAGAGACAAGCTGTGATAGATGAAGAGGTTGATAAATTGATGAAAGCTAGGTTCATTAGGGAAGTACAATATCCGGACTGGCTCGCTAATTTAGTCTTAGAAAAGAAGTCAAATAGGACTTATAGAATGTTGTGAACCCTCAATTTTACACCCTTAAAATACTGCTGCAACTTGACACCTGCTAAATTTCATGCGCTACGCAGAGCCAGTACAGTAGTCCCACTAGCCGGTTAGCGGATAGGGGTCAAAGGGGCAGTGCCCCCTCGAAAAAATAGATTTTCATGCATAATATTACAAGGAGACTAATACTTTTCTGACCCCGACCAGACTTTCTATACTAGACAGCACATTTTCAAAACTGATCGAATTTTCACCAAAACTGATTGCCAATAGATCCGATAATTAATTTCGGATCCACCGCCACTGACCGGTAATTTTTCAGACTTCAGAATACCCCAGAAACTGACTCGAAACTTTCAAAGACAGACCAAAAAAGCCCCGTAAATCAAACTGAAGCCCGGAGCCCGAGGCGCACTCAAACGTCCGCGAGGCTTGGCCCCGTGTCTGCCACGCGTTTGCGCGGCTCCGCGTGGAACCACGCGGCGTCCGCTAGACGCCACGTGGACGCTGCAGGCTCGTCCGCGCGGCTCCGCGTGGAACCACGCGGCGTCCGTTAGACGCCACGTGGACGCTGCAGGCTCGTCCGCCACTGACGCGCATCAGTGGCAGACGCGTCAGTACGGGCTGACGTGTCAGCCCATACTGACACGTCTGCAGGACATGCCTGTGGATCTGCCGAGGTGTCTAGAGTATTCGCCAGAGGCTCCGGCGGACGCCGCACAGGATCCTTACTGACGCGCGTCCGCCACCCATTTTTTGCGGCTGTCTTCCTTTTTGTGCAATTCTAAAATTGCCCTCCCTTTTTTCTCACTTTCCAAGCCCTTTTTGGTCTTTTTTTCCACCCCCTATTTTCCCTATAAATACCCATCCTCCACTTCTCATTTTTCACACCTCAAGCAATTTGTAGATTGGCTATCCATTTTGCTTCCTCTCTCTCTCTCTAATTAGTTTTCACCCTCTCTAATTAGTTAGTTAATTAAAAATTAATTTTAATTAACTAATTAATTTTTTTTAATTCCCACTTACTCTCAATCAATTAATTAATTAATTAAATTTTCACTCAAATTAGTTAATTAATCCTTTTAATTAATTAAAAATTGAGTAATCAAGTAATCAAATCTCCTTTTTTAAAATCAATCCTATTTTCTGAAACGGAACTCCACTCCGGTAAAACCACTCTCCCACCACTCAAACCCACAAAGAAGGTATAATCTCTTATCCTCACTCAAAGCCCAAATCAAACCAAACCAATCAAATCTGATCGATTTTTAAACCTCCCTTCCACCTCATAGTGGAATGAACTACGTGGGTTTTGATCCCATTCAATGGGGTACGTAGGCAAGCTTGGAATCTAAATCCAAGTTTCAAATCCAAATCTCAACCAATCCCCTCCCCCATTTATTTTCATGTAAATGTAAATTTATGCTTTCTATGTAAATTTTAATTAATGTTATTTAGTTAATCATTTTTGGAGTAAATGAGCGATTTTGTGATTTTCCTAATACACATAAGGGTTAGAGGAAATACTCTCCTTTACTTGTGGATGTTTAAATACTCGCTCTTTAAATACTTGCTTTTTATTTTT
>CATKHJ010119154.1:0-17987 GCA_949750685.1 Vernicia montana | reverse complement strand
TATTTCGATCCGAAAAATCACTCCGCCCACTCAAAAATCCCCCCAAGAGAAGGTACATCATCTTCTCTCACCAACTCCAAAATCACCCCAAATCAAATCAAATCAATCTGATCAATCCCTAAATCCCTCCACCTCATTAGTGGAATGAACTACGTGGGTTTTGATCCCCATTTAGTGGGGTACGTAGGCACGTTTGGAATCTGAATCCAAGCCTTAAATCCAAATCCCAACCAATCTCCTCCCCCTTTTATTTTCCATGTAAATGTCAAATTTATACTTTTCCATGTAAATTCTTAATTAATGCAATTAGTTAATTATTTTTAGAGTAAAGGAGCGATTTTGTGATTTTCCTAATACCCATAAGGGTTAGAGGAAATACTCTCCTTTACTTGTGGATGTTTAAATACCCACACTTTAAATACTTGCTCTTTATTTTTCCTGTCTCATAAATTATGCCATGCTCATGCATTATTATCATCAATATCCGTCATCCATGAAATCCTTTTTCAAAAAAGTCAAATTAATTTTAAATGCCGAATCGAGATTATTCAAAACCAAAAACTTAGTCCTCGAGCCCAAACTTGGTTCGAAGATTAGTGATCTTATCTTTGGGTAAATTAATTAAAAGATTAATAAAATTGGAGTCAAATTGGGTTTTTTCTTAATTTTTCCATTTAAAATAAATTAGGGTGGCGACTCCCGAATCCTTTTCAAAATCAAAATCAATTTTCTGAGGCGATAGCCGCTTCCAATCATGAGTACCAAAACCCATTCCTTAAATCTCTCTTAAAAATCGCTCTCGCCTTTCCTTAAGGCATTATTTCCCACGAGCGAGGGGAGGGCGTTCGGGCGAGGCCTTACAATTATCAGTGGCAAACCCCAAAAGACTAGAAAAGGGTTAGAGGGGGTGGTTCACATCAGGTGGACCCAATTACTGCATTAACCGCTCAGATTGAAGTCATGAACAGAAAAATGGACTCCTTAGCTTTGTCCTCAGGGAAGCAAGAGCAAGTGTTGTTTTGTGATATATGTGGGGGTGGCCATCAAAGTCAGGACTGTCAAAGTGGCAACAACTTTGCTAAACCATAGCAGGTTGAGTATGTTGGAAATGCACCTCAAAGGTAGCAAAATAACCCCTATAGCAACACATATAATTCGGGGTGGAGAAATCATCTGAATTTCTCCTAGAATAATCAAAACAATCCAAGACCTCCATCGAGATTTCAACAACCTCAATTGGGATTCCAAGCTCCTCAACACTAACAAGCAACTCCTCCAAGAAAGAGTAATTTAGAGGAAATGATGGAGAAGTTTGTAGTTGCTTCAGAAAATAGATTCCAAACAACAGAGACTACCCTTAGGAATCAACAAGCTTCCATCCATAATTTTGAGAATCAAATGGGGCAAATGGAAAAGATGCTTAGTGAATGACCCCAAGGTAGTTTGCCTAGCAATACCGAACCTAATCCAAAGGAACATCTAAAGGCAATTACTTTAAGGAGCGGAAAGGAAATCAAGGTTGGTATTAAGAAAGAACAAGAGGAAGTAGTAGACAAAGAGGTTGAGGCACCGGGTGACAATGAAGAAGCTGAAAATGAAGTTGTGTTGGGAGAGAAGGCAAAAGTGGAAACAGGGACAGAGAAAGAAACACAAGAGCCTACCCTGACGGTAAAGGAGTACCGACCTCGAGTGCCATATCTAGCAAGATTGCACAAGGACAAAATTGATGCTCAGTTTGGTAAGTTTCTAGAACTTTTTAAACAACTTCATATTAATATTCCTTTTGCCGAAGCTTTATCACAAATGCCCAAATATGCTAAATTTTTTAAAGAGCTTCTTTTTAACAAAAGGAAACTTGAAGAGGTATCATTGGTGCATTTGTCGGAAAAGAGTTCGTCAATTTTGCAAAGGAGGTTACCTAAGAAATTAAAAGATCCTGGTAGTTTTACTATTCCATATTTTATAGGTAACCTCGAGATTAAGAGTGCATTAGTTGACTTAGGGGCTAGCATAAGTGTTATGCCCTACTAGATGTTTAAAGAATTAGGTATTGGGGAACCTAAACCAATACATATGACTATTCAATTAACTGATAAGTTGGTAGTACACCCTCGTGGTATTATAGAGGATGTGTTGGTAAAAGTCAGGGAATTTATTTTCCCCAATGACTTTGTCATCATCGATATGGATGAGGATGTGGATATTTCGCTTATTCTTGGTAGGCCATTTTTTATTACAGATCATGCCCTTATCGATGTCCATGATGGCACATTGACCTTGAGAGTGAGGAGCGAAAAAGTTGTTTTTTATATTGCAAATGCCATAAAGCACCCACTTGCACTTGATAAGGTGGATTCATGCAATGATATTATTGAGCATGAAACCATCAATTTTATTACTAACATTGTTTCCAAGGATTCCCTTGAGTTATTTTTGGTGCAGGATAATATTAAGGATCAGGAGACAATGGAGCAACTGGCTTATCTTGAAGTAAGCAAACCATGCAAGAGTCAGGCATATGAGACTATTGAAATGCCTAAAGAGGAAAAAATGAAGCCCTCTGTAGTTGATCCACTCATCTTGGAACTTAAACCCCTCCCAGATCACCTTGAGTATGGATTTTTGGAAGAGGGAAGAAAGTTGCCAATCATTCTGAATGCCCGTTTGTCTTCCGAGCAAAAAGCTAGACTCATTGAGCTGTTGAAGAAACACAAAAAGGTTATAGCTTGGAAGATAGCAGACATTAAGGGTATTAGTCCTTCATATTGCACTTATAAGATACTTATAGAGGATGAGTTCAAAGCTGTAGTGCAACCCCAGAGAAGACTAAACCCGAAGATGAAAGATGTGGTGAAGGTAGAAGTGATTAAGCTACTTGATGCGGGAATCATTTATCCCATTTCAAACAGCTCTTGGGTGAGTCCAGTTCAGGTAGTGCCTAAGAAAGGAGGGATGACTGTGGTTCCTAATGAAAATAATGAACTCATCCTAACAAGGACAATTATTGGTTGGCGTGTTTGTATCGACTATAAGAAGCTGAACAATGCAATTAGGAAGGATCATTTTCCATTGCCTTTCATCTACCAAATGTTGGAGAGGTTATCTGGGCACAAGTATTATTTCTTTTTGGATGGTCTTTTGGGCTACTTCCAAATTCCTATTGCCCCGAAAGACCAAGAAAAGACAACTTTCACCTGTCCATATGGAATGTTTGCCTATAGAAGAATGCCATTTGGACTCTGTAATGCACCTGCAACTTTTCAACGGTGGCAATCTTCGACGAGCTGATTGAGGATATTATAGATGTGTTTATGGACGACTTCTCAGTTCATGGCAACTCGTTTGATGGTTGTTTGGAGAACCTTGAGAGAGTGTTAGCGAGATGTGAGGAAACAAATCTGGTGCTAAATTGGAAAAAATATCATTTCATGGTTCAGGAAGGAATCTTGTTGGGACATAAGATATCGAGTAAGGGAATTGAGGTGGACAGAGCTAAGGTGGAAACTATTGAGAAATTGCCACCTCCCACATCAGTGAAGGCTATCAGAAGTTTCTTGGGACATGTAAGCTTTTATAGGAGGTTCATAAAAGATTTTTCCAAGATTGCTCGTCCTTTGACAAGGCTCCTCGAAAAGGACATTGAGTTTTGTGAACCCTTAATTTTCCACCCTTAAGATGCTGCTGCAACTTGACACCTGCTAAATTTCATGCGCTATGCAGAGCTAGTACGGTGGTCCTGTTAGTCGGTTAGTGGGCAGGGGTCAAGGGGGCAGCGCCCCCAAAAGGTAAACGATTTATTTCTTTCAACATAGATTGATATCACTTTTCTAACCCTAATTGGACTTACTGTACCAGACAAAATTTTCTCAAAACTGACCGAATTTTGCTTAAAACTGACTGCCAAAATGTTCGATAAATAATTTTGAATCTATCGCCACTGACAGGTAATTTTCTAGACTTCAGAATACCCAAAAAATTGACACTGAACTCGAGATAGATAGCGAACGTTTGTGAGCCATGCCCGCACGTCCGTAGGCTGCCTGCGCGCATCCACGAGGCAGTCTCACGGACGCCACGAGGCGCATCCGCAGACGTCTCACGAACGCCGCGCGTCGTTTGGCGCGTAAGCACTGACTTGCTTGACATGCGCTGTATTGACGCGTGTTAGACGCGTCAGTATAGAGGCTGACATGTCAGCTCCGTGCTGACACGTCCGCCAGAAAGCCTAGCGTGTCCGCCAGACATTCTAGCAGACGTCCGCGAGATGACCTCTCACGCGCGTTCGCCAGCGCGTCTCGTGGCTGACTCCCTTTTTCGTGAAATTTCATTTTCGCCCCTCCTTTAGCCCACTTTTTAAGCCCTTTTTGGTCTTTTTACCCCACATCCACCTCCTATAAATACCGTACTCCCTCACCATTTCAAGACACCTTGAGCATTTGTTTATTGCTATCCATTTTCTCCCTTCTTTCTCTCTCTCTCTAGGTAATTTTTCCAAACTCATTTTGAGTAATCACAATTAATTAATTAATTAAAAATCAATTTTAATTAATTAATTAATTTTATTAGTTTTCACTCAATTTGATTAATTAATCATTTTAATTAATCACTTTAATTAATTAATTAATCTTTTTAATAAATTAAAATTGGGTAATTAAGCAACCAAATTAAAATTTCAAAAATCAACCTTGTTTTACGAAACGGAACTCCGATCCGACAAAACTACTCTCCAACCACACAAACCCACAAAGAAGGTATAATTTCTTACCCTCACTCAAACCCCAAACCAAATCAACCCAATCAAATCTGACCGATCTTTAAACCCCTCCATCTCATAGTAGAATGAACTACGTGGGTTTTGATCCTCATTCAATGGGGTACGTAGGTAAGCTTGAAATCTAAATCCAAGTTTCAAATCCAAATCCCAATCAATCCATTTCCCTTTTTATTTTCCATATAAAATGTCAATTTATACTTTTCTTGTAAATTTTAATTAGTGCAATTAGTTAATTATTTTTGGAGTTAAGGAGCGATTTGTGGTTCTCCTAGAATCCATAAGGACTTGAGAGAACACTCTCCTTAACTTATGGATTCTTTTAAATACTTTCTCTTTATTTTCTCACGCACTCATAATTATGCCATGCTCATGCATTATAAATAGTTATTAATACTCGTCATCCATGAAATCGATTTTCAAAAAGTCAAATTAAACTAAAGAACCAAATCAAGATTATTTTAAAACCAAAAACCTAGTCCCCGAGCTTAACTTGATTCAAGGGCTAGTGACTTTATCCTTGGGTAAATTAATCAAAGATTAATAAATTGGAGTCAAACTGGATTTTTCCTTAATTTTCCCATTTAAATAAATTAGGGTGGCGACTCCCGAATCTCTTTCAAAAATCAAATCAATTTTCCAAGGCGATAGCTGCTTCCAATCGTGACCACCAAAACTCGTACCTAACCTCCCTTAAAAATCGCTTAGTCTTTCCTTAAGGCATTTTTTCGAGCGAGGGGAGGGGCGTTCGGGCGAGGCCTCACAAGTTTGTGTTTGATGAGGAGTGTTTTAAGGCTTTCAAAACTGATTCGTGCTCCAATAATGGTGGCCCCCCATTGGAATTTGCCATTTGAGTTGATGTGTGATGCGAGTGATTTTGCAGTTAGGGCGATTTTGGGCCAAAGGAAGGAGAAGCACTTCCAACCCATCTATTATGTAAGCAAGACTCTGAATGAAGCCCAAGCCAATTACACCACCACAGAAAAAGAATTACTGGCCGTTGTGTTCGCTTTTGACAAGTTTCGCTCATATTTGATCTTGTCAAAGGTGATAGTGTATACGGATCATTCGGCTTTGCGGTATTTATTCTCTAAAACTGATGCGAAGCCAAGATTGATCCGGTGGGTTCTATTGCTGCAAGAATTTGATTTGGAAGTTGAAGACAAAAAGGGAGCCAAAAATCTCGCAGCAGATCATCTTTCTTGCTTGGAGAACCCTAACCTGGAGAGACTTGAAGAGGGAAACATCGTTGATCATTTCTCAGACGAGCAGCTGTACACCATGGTAAGTATGGTGACTGATTCTAACTTTGAAGTACCTTGGTTTGCTGATTTTGCTAATTATTTGGCTGTGAGGGAACTTCCAAAAGGGTTAACTTATCAAGAAAAGAAGAAATTCTTTTCTAATCTTAAGTACTGCTTTTGGGAGGATCCCTATTTGTTTAAGTTGTGTAGTGATCGGATGATCCGGCGTTGCGTGGCTTGGCCTGAAACCATGAATATTCTTAACCATTGCCACGCCAGACTAGCTGGTGAACATATGGGAGCCAGTAGAACTGCTCAAAAAGTTTTAGAATTCGGATTCTACTGGCCCACTTTGTTTAAGGATAACTATAATTTTGTGCAATAGTGTGATCATTGCCAAAGAACTGAAAACATCTAGTCTCGTGATGAGATGCCCCAAAATGGAATTTTAGTTTGTGAAGTTTTTGATGTATGGGGCATCGATTTCATGGGACCTTTTCCCAGCTCTTTTGGTAAAAAATATGTTCTTGTAACTATTGATTATGTGTCTAAATGGCATGAGGCTCAAGCCCTAGGAAAGAATGATGCAAGTGTAGTCATTAAGTTTCTTAAGAAATTATTTTCTCGATTTGGTACACCAAAAACTATTATAAGTGATAGGGGCACCCACTTTTGTAACGCTCAGCTTGAGAAGATTTTCAAAAGGCTAGGCGTTACTCATAAGTTGGCTACCCCTTACCACCCTCAAACTAGTGGCTAGGTCGAGAATACAAATAGGGAGCTTAAGGGAATTCTTGAGAAGACCGTAGAGTGATCCTGAAAGGATTGGTTTGAGAAATTGGACAATGCTCTATGGGCTTTTAGAACGGCATTTAAAACTCTCTTGGGTACTACGCTATTCAGGCTAGTATATGGCAAGGCTTGCCATTTACTTGTTGAAATAGAACATAATGCTTATTGGGCTATAAAACAGATTAATATTGATCTAGCTAGTGCAACTGAGAAGAAGAAATTGCAAATCAATGAGCTAGATGAGTGGTAATTGCAAGCATATGACAATGCAAGGATTTATAAGGAAAGAACTAAGAGATGGAACGATGCTCGGATTAAGCAAAGGAAGGAGTTTCAAGCTGGAGACCAAGTATTACTTTAAAATTCTAGGCTTCGACTCTTTCCAGGTAAGTTGAAATCTCGTTAGTCTAGTCCTTTTACTATTAAGGAAGTTTTTCCCTATGGAACAATTGAGTTAACTCACCCTAAAAAGGGTGATTTTAAAGAAAATGGGCAAAGGCTCAAGTTGTACTTTGGGGGAGAATTGAATAAAGTAGATGAGATTGAGTATCTCCAGGAGTGAGGGTGAGCAATCGCCCTAACCGTCCAGCTAAGACGACGTTAAAGAAGTGCTGGGTGGTAGGCAATCAACCGTTTTAGTGTTTTAAGTATTTTAAATTGTTTTTCTTTCATTCTGTTTATTTCTTTTCGAATTGGGATAATGCACTTGTGGTTAAGTGTTTTGCAGGTCAAAGATTGCAAAAATTAGCAAGGTGTGATGAAGACTACCTAATTCACGCCCTGACTCACGACCTGAGTCATAGGTGTGGGATAAGGTTTGAAAAATAATGTTGAAACTCCAGTAGCTCTGTGACTCACCCCGTGGGTTAAGGAAAATTTTACACAGAACATCCAGTAGCTTCCCATGAGGTGACTCACCATTATGGCTCACCCCGTGGGTTAAAATGCATTTTTTTTTAAACCAAGTCCAGTAGTTTCCCATGAGGTGACTCACCCGTAGGTTAAAGGGCATTTTAAACAAAAAAGGTCCAGTGGATTCCCACGAGGTAACCCACCCTCATGACCCACACCATAGGTTAAGGCACCACTTTTCTGTCTCGAGTCCAGTACCATCCCACGAGGTGATCCACCAGCGTGACTCACCTCGTGGGAGTGGTTCATTATTTAACCCGTTCTTTCTCCTGCACACGCACACACCTCTTTCTCTACATTCTCTCAAAACGCTCTCATACTCTCTCACTTCTCTCTTACCTTCCACGCTCTAATCTTCACACACACACATTCAACTTTCGATTTCAAGATTTAAGAAGGGATTTTGGGCATTTTTCTTGCACTTTCACCATTTGATTTTTTCAATTTCTCAGTCACATCACTGACAGTTTTGAGTTCTTCATCTCCGTTGCTATATTTTGAATTTATCATAGTTTATGATTGAAGGACTTAGATGTTTTTGAGTTTACTCAACAGATTATGTGATGGGTTAGGTTAGATTGCATGAATTATGGTTTAAACAATATAATTCAGAAACTATTTTGTGTTCATGCTTGGATATTTTAAGTACCATTGTCCACTACATATTTCTTGTGATTTTAATGGTGGGTAAGTGCACTGTTATGATTATTTCTGACCAAATTCTTTTTACTTGTGTTCAAAGTGTGAATGTGTTGATGTGTGGAGTTAGATTGTGTTGTTTGGATATTGATTGGAATTGGATTAGGTTGAGTGAGTGTGCAGGATTATTAGCCAACAGTGTTTGGTATTTCGAATGACCTCTACTATGCCCCTATAATGCTGAATTTTTAGTGAAGCTAACATGCTTTTATTGATTTGCTGTGCTGTTGGTGTGGCTTTGTTTGTGTTGTTTTGCAGATATGGGTCCAAGAAAACAGCCCTCGAGAAGGCCAGAGCCACTACTAACTAAAAGGACAAGGGGTGAGGGGAGTTCTAGAGCCCTACCGCCTGCGGTTGCCCTGACTACCAATTTCATTGTCAATCACCCTTGTATTCAATTCACTGAGAAGGAGGCGAGGGGTATATTTGAGCAGTTGGCCAATAAGGACTTTGAGCCAATCCGAACAATGGATTGGGACTATATGGAGAGGATTGGATTAGCTGCAGGTCTTCGAGAAATGGTCGACCAACTGGGTTGGAAGTAGTTGTTCACAATATTGGAACCCGCTTTTCGTGAGCTCACTTTAGAGTTCTTTTGTACTTTGAAATTTGATAAGAAATGTATTCGAGTGAGCAAGCCATCACTCCAGTTTAGGCTCAATGGTCAACATTTTCACCTCAGTATCAATGATATTGCAGTAAAGATGGGTTTGTATACTGAGGCTCAATTGGGAACCGATGTGTATCAGGGTTCCGAGGTTGATTTTGCTAATGAGCATGTGCTGAAAGTGGTATGGAAACAATTTGCTCAGAATGCAAAGGATTTTGAACCCGGGGTCTCTAAAGCTTCAATTTTCACATCCTTTCCTCTTCAGATTATGCACAGCCTCCTCACCAAGACTATTTCAGCCCGTGGAGATAGTAGGGGTACGGTTACTAAACAAGATTTATTCTTTTTTGATGTGCATAAAGGAAAACCTTCGGTGCAATCTTGCTCATGCTATGGTCTATTTTCTATATAATCAGTCCAATAGGGGATCTACAGGGGCTTTATTTAGGGGAATGTATGTGACCAAGTTGGTGAAAAACTTGGGAGTTTATGATACCCTTTCGGAGATTACACTGGATGGCATGCCGAAGCTACTTGGCATGGCTACTTTGATTAGAATGGATCTGGAGAAAAAGTTCATGCCCTCACAAGATCCTTTTGCACCGGCGGCTGACATTCCTCCTACCTTTGCTCCTCCTCTAGTTTATTCTGATGCGGGACCATCTTTTTCAGCTGGGCCCTCTGTCCCTCCATACTATTCTGATCCTCCTTTTAGAGATTTGGGCCATTTTTTAGGTGAGGTGGAGGAGGGTGATAGGAAGCCAATGGAGTTTGAGCGCCAGATGTGTTGTCTTGAGAGTAAGATGGGTCGCCTCGAGGTTCAATAGAATGAACTCCTGGCCGCCCAGTATCACATGATAGACGTGATGGGGCAGCATCAGTCAACATTTGAGTTTGAGGTGAGGCAGAAGACATGGCTCCAGCAATCTATGATGGAATTTTAGAGCACTCAGGGGTTTCAGCCATCCCAGCTGCCACCACAGCAGCAGCCACCACCGGAGCCAGTTGACGTAGATGAGGACATTGATGATATGGAGGACTAGTTTCTTATCTCTTTTCTTTTTTCTTATTTTATTTTATTTTATTTTTATTTTTTGGATTACTATACTCTATATTTCTTCTACTTTTATTTTCCTTTATTATGTTTTTCTTTGTTTTTATGGATCTTATATGTTGTCTAGCACTCTCTTGGTCGGTATCACTTTATTTTGAACATGGCAAAGATGATGACCAGAATTCCTACCTTCTATTCATGATGGGTAATGACAAGGTACTTCTCTCTCCTTCTCTCCTTCTTTTCTTTTTACTTTGTTTTCCACACATTGGGAACAATGTGTGATTTAAATGTGGGGGAGGGGTTTGTTATAACTGCTTGTGAATGATGATCTTTTCAAGTTAATTGAATTTTGATAATGGTTTGAAATGAAATTGATAAAGGTTGAATGGCAATTGTTTATTGATGTATGGCTTAAATGAATTGGTCTTTTATTAAGAATCTGATATGATAGCCTTATTAGGATTCTGGATTGACATAACTTGCAAGTTCTTAAGTTTGAATTTTTAGTTACGTTTTTAGCACAAAATTTTTCCATGGTTACATTGGTTTTGGCTAGTAGAAATTCTTTATATCCTAGGTTGTATGATTGTTTTCCTTGAATACATAAAATAAAAAATAAAAAAAAGAATTGCGAAGGAGCTTTGAAAATTAAATCTTATTCTGTTGATTTTGACTTTTTTAAAATAATAAAGGGTTAAGATCATGAATAATGCTATTAGCCATTGTAATCTATGATTTTAGTTGAGTAATCAGGGGTTTTCATCACAAATGTTTGCACTCGCATAAAAAGGCTAGTATGACTATTCCAATAAGTCGGGCTCCTTAAATAATGGGATGAATGCTCTTGAAATTGTCAAAAGGAAAATTCAAGGGGGATGGTCATGCACCTTGGGGGAAAATCTTTATGCATCTACTATGCTTGAACTTTTGTTGCTATGAAATTAGTTGCTCACTTTTGTAACTCTAGATTTTAAGTTTTAGGTTTGTAAAGTTTGTCATAAAGATCTCTTAGTTTCGCTATCATGTTTGAGGATTGATATTTGGTTAAGGATTTTAAGCTATGCGGATTTTTAATCGTTTCCATATAAACTGTTTGGATTTTATTTCTTTCCTTTTATTTTGATTCAATTTGCTTGAAGACAAGCAAATGCTTAAGTATGGGGCAATTTGATAAGTGCATAATTAACTATATTTTACCCCTCGATCTAGCATGTTTCATCCTTAAAATTGAGTTTAATTTGTTTGTTCAAGTGTTTTCTTTAGTTCTTTGAGGAATCCTAATGCTTTTAGATGCTGTGGATCAATTTTATCGGAATCACGCGGCTTGGGCACAAAATTAGTGAACAATGGACCAAATTTTAGGATTTCATGCTGAGTCACAATCTGAGCCACAGCCGTGGGTCACCTGGTGGGAGTTTAAATTCCAGCAATATATAAGAAAATTATTGCATAATTTCATAGTTGGGACCTAGGTTTTTGAGCTGACCTTTACACAAGTTTTAGGAAGAGTTCTAGCTGAGATTTGAAGGTGGAGATCCAAGTACTTCAAGTTGGGAACCAAGAATCGAAGATTAAAGTAGAGATTATCAAATCATTTGACATGGATTGTTTAATTTCTCTTTCATTTTTTTTTGTTCTTGTTTTCTCTCTGTTATAATGAACTAAATTTCTATATACCTAGATATTTGATGAATCTTAAACTCTATTGTATGGATTGAATAGTTTTTAATCAATTAAATCATTCATTGATTTGTTTTACCTTTATAATTATTATTGTTATCTCTAATTAGCAATTGTATGCTTGTTAATTAGATGTTATTTTCTTGTTAATTGTCATGAGAAAGCTTAACTAGAATTGAACACTTATAAGGGTTGAGGATTGATTGGGGTGCTAGAGATAGACCTACAAGATCCTTTGGCTTATTGTTCTTTGTTCTTAATACATGAGTTATTTGATTATGTTTAAAACGAGAGTCCTTGCATTTTATCTAGTGATTAGGGATTGATTCGCTCAAAAGAGGTTTCAATCTAGATTAGTAGAATGCCAATTCAATTTATTGTTTGGTTTAATTGAGTTACTGTTCATGAAATGCATATTGGGTCTATGAGGATTCAGTATCTAGATAATTTCCATCATCAATATCCTTTACAATTTACTTGTTATTTCTTAATTTAAGTCTGTTAGTTAAATTAGTTGTTTAATTTAATCATTACCCAAACTATTTAATTCGCTAAACAATGATCAATATTTGAGCTAGTACTTGTTAATTATCCCCAGCAGAATGATAACTCACTCACTTCTATATTACTTGAGCGACTCGTGCACTTGCTATAGCATTGCATCAAAATTATCGTATCACTAACCGTTTTTAGGCTTTGAGTATGATGGGCCAAAGGTATTGGGCTTTGAGGATTTCCTAAGGTATGATGGGCTAAGGTCTTAGGCTTGGGGAAGCATATTGGGCCAAAGGTATTGGGCTTTGAAGGTCTGGAGTATATTGGGCCAAGGTTGTTGGGCTTAGGGATAATGGATTGGTTTTGAAGGTAATAGGCCAAAGGTGTTGGGCTTAAGGGTGATCTTGGATAAGGGATAAGGTCAAGGTGATGAAGGTCAAGGGTGAGGATTAAGGGCACCCGAGTTTGGGGTTGGATAAGGGGTAATGGTGTTTAAGGCTTTTAGGGCGAAAATGATTGAATCGAGGTGAGAGAGTTTTGCCCTTCATCGATTCAAGGTATAACATAGGTTTGAGATGAATGCATGTTATTTTGTATATGCATGGGAAAAGTATTTCATGAAGATGCAGATGTGTAAGGGTTTTACTTTATGGTACATACAACCTAAGGTCAGGTTCTAGGTTCATTATATGAAAAGGTAAAGGTGGCTTGCATTGGGTACCGGTCACACTAGAGCAGCAATATACCTAACCACATGTGAGTCAAAGAGCCTCGCGTGGGTCCAACAGTACGTGCTTACTTGTTACATCGCGGGGTAGATTATTTCACTATCAACGAATAGACCCAAGAAGGGTTACCCACTCGATGTTCCTTTCTATCCATTGTTTTCCTAAGAAATCTAGGTTGAAAGGTAAGAAACTTATGCAAGTGATGCATGAAAGCCACTTATGTATTAAAAGTGTCAAACTTTGATTTAAACCAATTATTAGTCTTATTTTCTTTATTAAAAAGAAGGTGATCCCCAGTGGAGTCGCCAACTGTGAGGCCTCGCTCGAGCACCGGTCCGATCTGCTGAAAGGGGATTGAAATACTCATTTGGGTTTGTACTCACATTGCAACCCTTGGGTTCAGATTGGTTGATTTTGAAAATTGATTTAGAGTTGCCACCTTAATTTTATTTAGATTGGGAAAAAAATTAAGGAAAAAACCCAAATTGACTCCATTTAATATCCCAAAGGAAAAAGATCACTAGCCACGAAACCAAAGAGGATTCGAGGATTAGGTTTTCAATTCATTTAAAAAAAAACTAGTTTGGCAAGTTTAATACATAATGACTTAAAATTAGTTTCATGAACAGTTTATAATGCATGAATCATTCAAAAATAGAATAAAGTAAAGAAAGTATTAAAAGGAAAAATAAAGAAAGCAAATAAAATAATTAAATTTACAATTCAAATAAAATTAGGGGATACTTCCTCTAGCCCTTATGGGATTCTAGAGAAGTCACACATTCCCCAAACTAAATCCTAATAAAAGTAACAAAACAGAGAAACAAAAGAAAATACAAAACCTAAACTATGTGAAAAAGGAGGAAAGTTTATTTTAATTGGATTTGATGCTTTAGACAAGCATGCCTACGTATCTCTTTGAATGGGAATCAAAATCCACGTAGTTTGCCCTTCTTACGAAGGGGTTTTGTTAAGTTTGAGCCTTTTATCATGTTTTAGATTGATTGATAAAAAGATGGGTTGATTAATTGATTAAACAAGTGAGATTTATTTACCAAGTTTGTTAATTATATCAGGTTCTAATTAACAAACAAATGGATCAATTCAAGTTCATTATCAAGTTAATTAAGTCAAATTCTAATTAACATGCCTTAAAAACAAATAATGAAAGAAGAATGGGATGAAAGAGAAGGGAACATGCAAATAATCCCTAAGGGGAAAACAATAAAGCAAGCAAGACAAATAAAAGAAATAAGAAAATAAAAGAACAAGAAAACAAGGAAACAAAAGAAAGAAAAAGAGAAAAGTAAAAGAAACTTACCTTAGGATTGTAAACACTTGTCTCGGTCGGCGGCGGGCGACAGCTTACTTTGGACAGTGGGAAGCTTTTGACTTGATGGGTCGACTTGGGAAGTCGCAACCCAATCTTGCTTTGCAAAGCAAGGAGCAATAACAAAGTAAGAAATAAAAGAAAAAGAAACTTTAAAACTAGAATGCTCATTCCTTTTGGACCAAGCTTAAAAACTATTTGCTTTGAGATCAAAAGGTTGATCAAGCAAATTCCATGATGTCAAATGAGCTGGGGGGGGGGGGAGGGGGGGGGGGGGTGGTCTCCTTTATATAGGGAGAAGGCTGGAGATGAATTGGTGTGAATTCCAATGTGCGATCGCCAATTGGGACACGTGACCGCACGTGGCCCTGCGATCATCGCACGTGTATGTGCGGTCATAGAAACATGACCGCACGTGACCCTGCGGTCACCACACTAGGCCCTGCGGTCATAGGCCTAGTTTCTGCCAGTTCGACCCCTTTTTGACCCATTTCAACTTCATTTTTTGTGATTCCAGTGCGTTGTGCTTTGTATTTAATCCTAGATGATCTAAGGATGGTTCAGAGGCTTGAGGGATGGGTGTCGAGTCCTGAGGATCGGACTCTCAATTTTTAGAATTTTGGCGATTTTGGCTTCCGATGGCTTGTTTACTGAGCCTAGGTGCCTATAGGGTTTGGTTGTATGCTAGATGGTGCAAAATTAAGGGTTCATAAGTACTGACTTAAAAATAATAACTTCTCTCCAGCTAAGTCATACAAACTTATATATATCACAACAAACTAAACAACTAAACTCCACTCTACTATAACCCACAATTCAACTTCTCCTTGGCCCGTTGGGTAGTGTTTCAATTCCTAAACCGAGTAACTGACCATTTGAATCCATCATCAATGTCAACTCTTGTAGTAGAGAGCTTAGTTGTTGTTGATTGTTGGGTGCATTTAAAAGCATTTTTTTTAATTAGGGAGAAATGTCCTAATTATAGAGAAGACTTTGCCAAAATTTATACCGAATATTATTTAGTATATAATATTATTTTATTTTCCTTTTTTTTTTATATATTAATGCATGAAATATATATAGCTATATAATATTTGTCTTTATGGACGCGGATTCGAACTTGGTGGCCGGGGTGGTCGGGGATCCCACCACCCCTTCTCCTCCCCATCCCCCTCTATCAGTTGGCCATCTCCCTCATTCTCCTCCCCTCCCTATCTATTAATCAGCTGTCTCCAACTTCAGCTCTTTGGGCAGAGCCCTTGGAGCAGTCACCTGCAGTTCCAACTGTAGATCTTGCCATGCATGTTCCTCTTTTAGCTCTGACGCTAGAGACACCTACTACGTCGATCAGGCTTTCTCCAATGGTCGATTCATCTTCTGTATCTGCCATTGATCTCAGCGGCAGGATTCAATTGCAGCTCCACCACAAGCGATAGGTAAATAAACTCTTTTTGGGAATTTTTTTAAATATATTAATAATTTCTAATTAATTTTTATAAATTCATTTCGTGCAGGTTTATGGATCAGAACTAGTGCTTGCAAAAGTGCACGGCAAGTTTCAAGAATCGTGTGAATGAGCTTGGCTACAACTGAAAAACTCTTTCGGAAAGAACAAAGGGAATTTTATTGGGGTGAATTCCAGGTAAAAGAAATAATTTAATAAATAATTTATAAATCTATTATATATTTCCTAAATAATATTTGTACGTGTTTATTTTTTCACATAAACATTTTTTCTGAGATGAAGCGCTGGAGACGGTTGTATATGCAGCATGGTTGGCCCTTTGCCAGACCCGCTACACCGACATGATCTACAAGTGGTAGAAGAACGACCAGCCGGCTCAGGTCCCGGATGAAGTGTGGAGGGCATGGGAACAAAAATGGACTGAGCTTGAATTTCGCCAGTGCCAGCAGATCATGTTCGAGAATAGTTGTACGAAGAAGGCGAGACTAGGAACAGGACCCTCCAAACACATAGGAGGATCCCGTGCATTTTTCGATCATGCAAGGGAGCTTGTAAGTTTTATTGCATAATTTTTTACACTTGTTATTTACACAAAGTCTTATATATAGATTATCATGAAAATAATATTTCCATGCAGGCTGAAGAGTTAGGGAGGCAACCAATCCTTCCAGAAATACATAAGAGGTTGCACACCTCGAAAGCTACCCAACAGTGGGTGTGAACCCTTAATTTTACACCCTCTTTGGTAATACGTAAACCCGGTAAGACAAAACTCTAACGGTCAAAAATTACAAAAATACATCACCCTCTGAACTACCCTCAGATCATTCGGGACTAAATACGAAGCCTAACACAATTGGAATCGCTGAAAACAGACGAGAAATGAGTGAAAACAGAAGAAAAATGCAAAACTGGGGCGTCGAGCAGCAGGTCACACATGCGGATCTGCCAGGAACACCTGAGGATCTGTCAAAAGTATCTACGGATCTGCCAGGTACACCTACGGATCAGCCAGGATGATCTGTAGATCCGCTAGGCTTATCTGCGGATCCGCACCCACTTTCTGAGTTTTTTCTAAATTTTCACCCCTTTTTGCACCGTATTCCACATGGGAAGTGCATAAAAAAATTTCCCCAACCTTCACCCTATGGAACTCCCACTCATTATTCTTCACCTCTAGACCTTTCAAGCTCTTGGCTTACTTGATTAGCTTTTGCATCAAGTGAATCATACCCATAAGCTTGGTCCACCAAGGAACAAGCTTTTTAGTTTTAAATTTTCTCTTATTTTATTTTATTTTTGCTTTGCTATTGCTCCTTGCTTTGCAAAGAAAATTGGGTTGTGACTTCCTGAGCCGACCCGTGAAGTCAAAAGTTTCCTACCGTCCGAGGCAAGTCCGTCGCTGACCGAGATAAGTCTCCTCCGTCTCAAAGCCACGAAAGTGCAAGGTAAACTTATTTTCCTTTCTCTTTTCCTTTTCATCATTTATTTAATTTATTTTTTCCTCATTAGGATTCGCTTTTAATTAGTTAATTAAATTGGTGATTACATTTAGAAATGTATATAATTAAAAGCTTATTAAGCACAATGGTATATTGAGTGTGTGTATGTATATGCATGGTGTGTTTTGAAATATAGAATTAAATTCAATGGATTTCTATTTAGATTTCTAATGTGTATTTTTTATAACACAATGCGATCGCAAGTGTACGAGTCGCTCAAGTAATAAAGAGTGAATAAGTTATCATTCCACAGAGGATAATGATCAAGTATTAGCTCAAATGTCAATAGTTGTTTAGTGAATCCAATTGTTGAATGATAATTAAACTAAAATTAACTAATTAAATTGAAGGATTCAACTAAGAAATAAGGAAATAAATTGCAAATATAATCAATGATGGGAATGACCTAGATATTGAATCCTCCTAGACTCGACATGTACTTCATGAATAACAACTCAATTTAATCAAACATTAAATTGGATTGGTGTTCTATAAATTTAAGTTGATACCTCTCTCAAGCGCATCAATCCCTAATCGCTAAATAAAAATGTGAGGACTCTCATCTCAAACATAATTAATTAGGTCATGCATTAATAATAAAGAACAATGAACCAAAGAATTTCGTTAGTCTATTTCTAGTACCACAATCAATTCTCAACCTCTATGAATGTTCAATTCCAATTAAGCTTTCTCAAGACAGTT
>CATKHJ010119149.1:0-10884 GCA_949750685.1 Vernicia montana | reverse complement strand
GTAATCTTTTCCAAATTAAATAATCTTTTATTTGTTCTTCACTCCAGGTAGAGTCCACCAAAGGTATATCCTGTCCTAAAATTTTCAATTCTTTAAATGAAGGATATTTTTCTTCTAAAAATTCTATTATTTCAACTACTGGAATATACTCGTTAGATCTAGGGTTCTCTGGATAGTTTCTAAGAATAGAATCAATCCTAAGTTCTTCTTCCCTATTTCTGATTTTTCCACATGCCCAAGTATATTCCCAATGTAGCTGAGGGTGGTCTCTTCTTTCTATAATCGAATAGTGTTTTGTATGATTATATACTATTCCAGGTCTTAATGGATTTTCATTAAAAATCTCATCCAAAGCTTTTAACATTCCATCCATAAACTAAGTTTTGGATTTTAATATCAATTTCCCAAAAGTTTTGTAGAGAAAATTGAAATTACTAAAAGTTTTGAGCTAAAAAGATAAGTCTGAAAAATTCAAAGTACTATAAAGTTACAAAAATTAAAGTTGGAGGATTTTACTGTGACATTTCAAAGTTTGAGGATAATAATGAAATCCTCTCATAGTTCAGGGACAATGGGTGAAATTAACTCATTAAAATGCCGCTCGGAGTACTGTAAAATGCACCTGGACTAGCCAAAATAGAACGTTGTAGAGCATTAACATCAGTATTTTATTTTTGATATATCATGTACCGCATAACTCATTAAGGATTCCTACATAAATACCTAAAAAATACCTTAATATTATATTTTTAAGCTTTGATTACTTTTCTTATAAAAATACCATATTTAATTATTTTTTTACAAAATTACGTTTTTCAGCAACCTTTTTTATATTTTTAGGCTTTTCAGTGAAATGGTTTATGTTGAGTTTATTTTGAGTATACTCATAGTATATTTTGAGTTTATGTTGGATATATGTTTAGTATATACCTGCTAAATTTTTAGTGTTCATTTTTAAAATTGATATTCTAATTCAAAATGGTATTCATTCAATATATTTGGTATACATTTAATATATTTTAGTAAAACTTGAATAAACTAAGTTGTTAATTAATTCATTATTTTAAAATTTATAAAAAAAAAATTGAATTAAAAATGATTATATTAACAACAAATGGTATACTCTTGATATATTTTGAGTATACAAAATTAACCAAAACATATACATCAAATCAACCAAATATATAAATAAAATAAATCAAACCTATACTCAAAATAAAATATAATTTTTTTTTATAAAAATCTCAATTATTATTGATAAAATACTAATGCCACGTTTTGGGCAAAAAAAAAAAGTACTAATGCCACGTGGCATCATGAGAGCCTATAAAACCTTATCTATAATGTCATTTGCTTCCTATTTAAAAGTTTTGATCTCTTTAATCACCTTGATTTTTACTGCAGCATCAAACTTCTCCAACTTAACATCAATGATTGTCTTCTCCTTCTTCTCCTCAGCCTTTGTAGCTCCAGCAGCTTGGTCTTCTTGGGGACCCAAGTCCATGCCTTCTTTTGAAAGTGACTGCAATTTTGGAAGAGTCAATTTGTATTGGAGAGTAGAGCCAATTTGACGTCGCTCCTCCATGGGTAAGGCGGCAATACGCTTAGCAAGTTGAATGATTTTGTCAAAAGGTGGAGGTCCAGGGCCATATGGATCATAAAATGCTGGATATTTATACTTTTTCGGCATGCTCTTTCAATCAAGAAAAAGGAAACCCACAAAATTTGCTAACTCGATTTGCAAAGCGTAAAAACATAAAAACGAAGTTCCAGATTTGTTAAAAAAAAAACGGAGCGTATAAAAATAAAGAAACAAAAAAAAATGGGTAGCGAGCATAATTTCCTCTTTATATTATGGATTTAGGTTCACCTTGCACCATGGATTTGGATCCAAAACACACCGTTTTATTTATAAAAAAAAAAAAAAAATCACGCTGTTTTATTTAAAAACAGCTCAATCTTCTTCTTCTTCTTCTTCTTCTTCTGCTGAATGTTGGATCTCTTCTTTTTTCAAAATAGTGAAACTCGATTTTTCTTCTTCTTCTTTTTCTTCAAAATTGCTTTATTTTTTTTGTTTTCTTTTTATTGAAACTGTTTATGTCTTCTTCTTCTTCATATTTCTTTCATAATTTCATTTTTTTTGTGAGTTTTTATACTATTTATGTGAAGATTTTGAGTTTTATTTTTTTTATTTTGGAGTTCAATTGCTTGATATTTTCATTATTTAATATTAAACTTTAAATTATCAGGTTCATTAGATTTAAATTTTAGGTTCATCACATATAACTATCAGGTTCATTAGATATAAAGTTTAGGTTATCATATATCATATGCAGATTCATTATCTTTTTTACTATCAGATTCATGATTTAATTATTCTATAATTTAATTTCATTCATTTCTCATTTTTAAAATTTTCATTATTTAATATTTCACATATAATTATGAGGTTCATTAGATTTAAAGTTTAGATTCATCACATATAACTATCAGGTTCATTAAATATAAAGTTTAGATTCATCATATATCACATGTAGATTCATTATCTTTTTTACTATCAGATTCATGATTTAATTATTTTATAATTTAATTTCATTCATTCCTCATATTTAAAATTTTCATTATTTAATATTTCACATATAATTATGAGATTCATTATATTTAGAGTTTAAGTTCATCACATATAACTATCAGCCTCATTAGATATAAAATTTAGGTTTATCATATATCACATGCAGATTCATTATATTTTATACTGTCACATATAACTATCAGGTTCATTAGATATAAAGTTTAGGTTCATCATATATCACATGCAGATTTATTATATTCATAATTATAAATCAATACTAAATTATCTATTTTGTTTTTATTATTAATCAACAATTAATTATGTTATCTCAATTGAATAGAATTCAAAGCAAGACAATTGATTAAAAGACAATTTTTAATAATATTATATTAGACTGATCAACAAGTGAAAGACATATACAAAAAAGAACTGAAAGCAGAAGATTTAGGCAAAAAAAGAGTAGCAGAACATTTGCAAGACCCAACACTAATAGAAAAAGAAGAAAAAGAACATGAGCATAAAAAACTAAAGTTTGAGGGAATCAATTGCGTGAAGAAGACGATGAACAGTGGATGAGCGGTTTTGATTTTTGAAATTTTATATTTTAATAAATAAATAAAAAAAAAAAAAAAAAGGCAGCATGTTTTTTTAAGTTTAATGAAATGGTGAGTTTTAGACTCAGGTTCATGGTGCAAGATGGACATGAGTCCATGATATAAGAACTCCTCATTAACGAGCCATTCGAACTTTTATTGCACCAGACAGTCAGAGAAACCTTATAATGGCATCCTCCACATCATATGACTTTCTTTATGAACATAGAACGAAAACAACTTTGACCTTTTCCTTTATTTTTCATAGAAATGTTGTTATTTTCAGTAACCCATTTTACAAGAAAAATTATTACTTCTAATTTCCTACATACCACAAATTACACAAAACCAACGAATGAAACCAAACTAATCAGTTTCCCAAGTGTTCTACAAGGTTCATTTCAGTGCCTCGTTCTTTCTCCAATTAGGAGAATAAAAGAATGAACCATTGATTCTTCAAGCTAATCCTCTTCCTCTTCTCTCTCTCTAGGGACAGCTCCAAAGTTCTGAACCAAAATGTCCACAACTAAAGGCACCAAGTCCTTGCAAGGGACACTCTTCTTATAAATATTTCCCAAATGTGAGTCACTCCCTACTCTCCCTCCCAAGTACACATCCACCCCTTCACAAGTTTTCCCATTTTCATCTCTTGTCATACAACCCATGAACCCAATATCAGCTACTTGAACCTGCCCACAGGTATTAGGACATCCTGTCCAATGCATTCTCACCAGCCGAGTAACTGACACTAGCCTTTGCACCTCTTCAGTCACCTTCAGGGCCCTAGCTTTTGTCTCAATTATGGCTTGCCCGCAAAATTGGTTGCCAGTGCATGCTACTAAACCTTTCATGAGAATAGGTGGCTCTGGAAAGAACTTATCTTTCAATAGAGACTCTTTAAGTAAGGCATCAATCTTTGAATTCTCAATGTTAGGAATTATAATGTTCTGCTCCACAGTGAGCCTGAGTTCACCTGAGCCATACACATCAGCTAAACGAGCTAGTTCATCCATATCGTCTGCTTGGACACGCCCGACAGGTATGTGGAGACCTACATAGCTAAAACCTTCTTGGCTTTGTGGATGAACACCGAAATAGTCCCTTCTTTCCCAATGCTTTTGAATCAAATCTTCTGAAGATGCTCTCTCTAGTTCTTGATTTGGCATTCTTTTCACTACCTCTGATCTGAATCCTTCAATGCCCTGCATTTACACAAAAGTTACAAAAACAATATTACAGGTTAAGCTTTATAAAACTCTGAAAAGGGAGTAAACAATCAAAGAACAAGAGCTTAAAAAAATTGGAATGGCATGTTATGGTGGTCTTCACATACAACTTGACTCGCTTAATTTGTTAAAGAAAAATGGTTTACTCACAAGTTCATCAATCAACCACATCATTCTTGTCTTCTGCCTGTTTCCTCTGGTGCCAAGATCTCTGTAGGCCTCTAGTACTGCTTTGCACACTGGCACCACATCATCTGCTGAGACCCAGGCATCAAGAGGGACAGCCTCAGCACATCGCTTGGCACTAAAGAACCCACCCACAAGCAAATTGAATCCAAAACGTCCATCCTTAGTGGCAGGCATGTAAGCGAGATCGTTGATGTGCGGATGTTCGTAAAGATCATGAGAGCCAATTACACATACATTCCATTTCCTTGGCCTGCAAAGATGAAGAAATTTTTATGAACATTGAAAAATCAGTCTTTAATAATGTTTATACTTATTTCATTTTGTAAATTATCTCTTCTCATCTCTGACTTAATAAACGACTCTATATCCAACATGCATAGACCATTAGATAATTTCAGAAATTTCTTCCAACTTCCCAAATGCAAAACTCTATGGATGATACTTCAGCAATTAAATTGATCAAATGCTCACATATTAACTTGAAGAAATCTAAGTCTCTAATACGAATGCTTCCGATTAATTTAAAAAGATAAAGTTGTGTTTTGTAGAAGGGAGGAAGTTGAAGGAACTTACAAATTAGAAACAGAAGGATTGCCACGTGAATTTCCTGTTATGAATTGGGATAACAAATTAGTGTAAGGTCTTGTATCAAAAATCTCATCTGGATCAATTCCTGCAAGAGGATTTCCTACTGGGTTTCTCACATTGTCCATGCCACTTTGCAGGCTTGTCAAGCCAACTTCAGCAAGACCCTTAAGTATTTCTGGCA
This sequence comes from Vernicia montana, assembly GCA_949750685.1. Taxonomy (NCBI): domain Eukaryota; kingdom Viridiplantae; phylum Streptophyta; class Magnoliopsida; order Malpighiales; family Euphorbiaceae; genus Vernicia; species Vernicia montana. The sequence continues at coordinate 5,535 of CATKHJ010119149.1, read as the reverse complement.
CATCAGACAGCACTACGCCGCGAATTTGCCAGTTTTGCCTGGTTGTAACATCTGCACACCCATCCTTCCCATATTTCCTAATCACACTCGCCAAATATCGCGTTTGTTCACTTGTTGTTACTCCATTTGGCAGCTTCAATCTCATCATAAATCTTCCATCTGAACATGTAACATTGAAAAGCTAATCACTAGAATAATAAATGTAAGCAATCCAATCATGGCCATGAAATTCACATAGGTTCCATGTTTGATTGTGAACATAATTAGAAAATCTTATCATATGTGGGATTAAGAGTGACCATTCTAAGATGAGGATTTTTGCTTTCTTGGAATGATTATTACCTGGCAATCAGATCAAGCTTTTATCTCTACTTGCTGCACAGAATTGGTCTACTTAATTGTTTTGGGTGATAAAAGATTGAAAATGACAGGATCTTTTTCCAACCCCAGTCAGAGCCAGATTAACCAAAAAAATGACAAGGATTTTGAAAAGAATATCTCTATTGTTCTGTTTTCCAGAAAACAGAACAGAGAAAAAATAAAATATACCCATCACTTCTTTCATTATATAGAATGTGTGGTTCCATTTTACTTGTCTATTTATGCACTATGGTTCATTGTCTTGTAGGTGGAAAACTAAAATTCTATTCCAAAATAAGAGATTAATAAGAAAATGACAAAAGTTCAAATGCTTATGAAAATTGAAAAAAAAAATTCTAAGCAAAATTGCATCAAAAAATTCATCAAGAGAACTAAAAACCCAAAAAAAAATACACAAGGGGAAAATTTGACAAAAAAAAAAGATAATTAAATAAAAAATCTACTAAAAAGAAAAAAGTTAAAACTTACAGTGATGCTTCCTTCTATGGAAGAGACCAAGCCACTTGAGCCTAACATCAATATCATCCTTAGAATTTTTATTTTGATCAATCTCTTCCATTGACAATTTAGCAAGTTCTTCAATTCCATTTTCCATGAAAAGTGTCATTGGCTCTTTTTCAATCTTCACCTTTTCTTGAGGATTAATACCCTGCCTAAACTTCTCCTTCAAAACCCAGTACCCATTTCTCTCCTCCACTCTTGGTTCCAGCCTCCCAGTATCCACTCCCACCTCAGCCGGCTGCACCACCGTGGGACCAGCAAAGAGTCTAGTTCTGGGTCTTGAAGTGTGTGATAATGATGGTGATAGAAAACGAACAGAGTAAAGAGAAGACATGATTGTGGGTATAATAAGAAGTAAATTGAGAAAAAAGAAAGATATTGTTGTGGTGGTTGTAGGAGTAGAAAGAAATGGTGATGAAAGAAGGCATTTTGTAGGAGAAGAAGAGAGGAGTTTTGTCTTTTGGAGGGGACTCTTGGGCAGTCTTAAGGGTCATCTTTTATTTTCTTGGTTGTGTGTAATTTTGTCGGACGGGAGGATTGAAAAGGTGACAGTTGGACTTGGTTTTATTTACTTGTTTATTATTATTTTATTTTTTTTTTCCATTTTTGTATGTATTGTTTTTTCACGTCTCAAGTACAATATCAGAATAAATTATACAACTAATATGTAATAGGAAATAAATCTAAACAATTTCTACTTGCTACAAGGTTTGAAATTGGGACCAGGAGGTCCAGGGCTAACCGTCCCCAGCTAGGCATCATTGGCTTGTATATATTGTTTTTCCTTTTAGTTCTTATATTGGGCTAATGTTGAGGATATATGGTTGCATTTGCATTGGAGATCGGCCAAATTCCATGGTTGACAACTTTTTGGTATAAACTATTATTTCAAATTGCATGGCTAATAGAATACAATTGAAATTCTAACATTTTCTTTATTTAATTTAAAAAAAATAAAACAAGCTTTCTTCCCAATCAAACTAATTTTTAAAATTCTAAGACTTTCTTTTATATTGTACCCAAAAAAAAACTTTCTTTTTATATAAAATAAATTTTAATAATAAAAATAATTCAAATATTTATACATATTATTAATTTTAAACAAAATTTAATTTCATCTATTTATATCTTAACATTTCACAGTTTCAATTAATTTGAGTAAAAATTTTAGATGATTAAAAAATTTAGTGTAAAATATTTTTTTCTTTTTTTCTCTCCTTGAAATTTATTAATTAGGAAAAAATAAATTTTTATATACATAATCGAAGTATATATTTATTTATAATTTATAAAAAAAAGGTTAATAATAAATAAAATGAATAATGCGTAAGTTATCTTCTAAAGCACCAAATCATCTTGTTATTAAGCAAAATAGTGAGCTGGATCTTTATATCAATATTTAAGTCAATTAGTCAAATATTCTCTCCGTCTTAAAAAGTTATCTACTATTTCTTTTTAAAATGTTTCAAAATATTTATCCACTCTAAAAATAAATATATGTATCTGTCCATTTTTTATTTATTAATTGAAAAGTGTAGCAGTATTTGTATATTCTCAAAATTAATAAAAAAAATAGTAATAAATGAGTATAAATAAGGGTATAAGTAAAAAGATATAATAAAATTTATGAATTGACAAATAATTAATGCTATTTTTTTAAACTGTGTGAGAAAAAAAAAAGCAGACAATTTTTTTTTATGATGGAGAGAAACATATTTTCTTCCTCTCCTCAAATTCAACCCTTGCTTTGATTATAAAGGTTTTGATCTCTTTTCTTTTCTTTTTTTTTTCTTTCAATAATATTTTTAAATAGATTGAGAATTTAATTTTTTTTTCCCTTAGTTTTAATTTGTTTTCCTTTTGTGGGAGTTTTTTTTAAATTTTTGTTAGTTTTATCTCTTCACATAAGATTTTCTGTTTTTATTTATTTAGAAATTGTGTTCTCTTCTTTTGTGAAATTTGGTGAAATCTTATAATTTAATACAAATTCTCAAATTTAATCTAATATAACATGTAGATTTTAAACTCTCAAAACGTTATAGTTAGTAAAATGGAAATTGAGGGGAACAAAAATTTATACCGAAAAAATATATATAAAAGTGTCTAAACTTTTTAATTTTTACTATTTTGATATTTGAACTTTTTTTTTCTTCAATTAAATGTTTGAACTAGTAATTTTTTTAATATTTTAGTATCTATGACCGATTTTACAGGTTAAAGTGATTATATTACTCATTTTATATGTTAAAATAATTTAAATACCCTTATTTTCTATCACTTAATTTATGTTTTTCTCTCTTTTTTCTTTTTTTTTTCTTTTTCTATTTTTATTCTTTATATATTGTATTTTTTCAAATACTTTATTTTTTAAAATTTATTTGATGATTATAGAAAAAATAGAAATGAATTTAATTTAATAATTGAATTTTTATTTCATTTTTTAAAAATGGAGAGAAAAATAGTATTAATTTTCTTAATTTTTTTTAAATGAGAAAAAATAATTATGAAATTTTTTATATTTATGATTTTGTTTTTTAGAAAGCAAATATAAATTTAAAAAAAAATAACGACAAAAAATGAAGTAAGAAGAGAAGAAAAAATATAACGTTTTAAAAAGATGATATTTAAATAAATTTAATGATCAAAATAAAGTATATAATTATTTTAACTTGTAAAACATGCTAGAGACACCATATTATATAAAAATTAACAAGTTTAAATACTTAATTGAAAATAAATAAATAAATTCAAACATCAAAATATTAAAAATTAAAAAAGTTTGAATATCATTCATGCAATTTTCCCAAATTCATAGTACCAATTTATATATATATATATATATATATATATATATATATATATATATATATATATATATATATATATATATATATATATATATATTGCATATTGGCTTAAAATACTCAAAATTTTTAATTTTTTATAATTTTACACCATCCTTTGAAAATAGATTATTATACCACAAACTTATAAAATTATTCACAATTGTACCATTGATCAAAATTTACACTTTGAACTTTTTCTCTCTTCTAGTAGCATTTGATATGGATTAAAAATATAAATAACATATTATTATTTAGTCTTTCATATTTAATTTAATTAACAAGTTCATCCCTCCTTTTTGCGAAACTAATTAAATAGTCCATCACCTTTTTTTTTTTTTTTCACAAAATAGTTATGTGTTGTTATTCAAAAAAAAATTTAGCAATCAAGAGCATATTTAATAGTAAAAATACTAAAATACCCTTGGTTATAAGGAAAAAAAATCAAATTCATTAGTATTTTTTTTTTCAATTTGTCAAATTAAGTCCAAAATAATTTTGGTATGTAATTAATATAATATTTTTTTTTAAGTTTTTAGTTCAATGGAACTTAATTTTCTTTCAAAAATTTTAAAAAATACAATAATATATAAAATTATATTTTAAGTAAAAAAATTATATATGCATTTCAAAATAATTAAAATAAATGATTGTATATTTTTTGATAGTGTAGAATTTTTTTGTTATTTATAATAAAAATATATTTTTTATTTTTTAAGATATATAGTTTAATTTTACATTTTTTTAGAAAAATTAGGTGGAAAAATTCGAAAATTAATATTTAATTTGAGTTTTTATTCAAAAAGAAATAAATAAAAAAAATGAGTGACTATAGTATATTAGGTTTTATAACCACATAATATATACAAGAGTATTTTGGTATTTTTCATTTATTTTACGGAAAATTTTAGTTATTTTAAAGAGATAGACTATTTTGTTAATAAAAATAAATGTGAGTGACCATTTAATTCATTTTCCAAAAAAGAGGGGTGAACATGTTAATTAGATTAAATAGTAATATGTCATTTATATTTTTAATTCATACCTTATGTTACTAGGAGAGAGATAAAATTCAAATGAATAATTTGTTAGAATCACATAAATCTTTATTGCTTTAATACCCAAAATCTATCATGTTAAGGGTACTGAGATTTAAATATAAATGCCTATATTTATTATAGCAGTCGAACCTTTGCGGAATGAACGATGAACGAGTGCTTAGATTGCAGGTATGACCTTCCTCAGTCAAATCCCTAATTTCTTAATATTCTTCAACTCTTTGTCTCTAATGGGGAAAGAATAGAAAGCGGCTGAATGATTTGACATATTGGGGACCATAACCTAGGAGTCTTTAAATATTGACCTATTAGGATCCCATTAAGCCTATATGGGTTAGGAATGGGTATCCACCCATTAACCCCATACCAATTCTTGAAGTCTATAGGCTTTACATAAATGAATCACTTAAACCAAACCCACTTACAAAATAGCCCGTCAATATAATTATTTCATTAAATATGTAAACCCACATAATACAGATTAAAACCTAACAATCTCCCACTTGGGCTACATATGAAACCTGAAACAATTATATCAACCAAATTCTTTACCTGTACACTTTTGTGCTATTTTCTTTAGACTTCACTTTAGTTTCAATCTGGTCCATTTCCTACATCAATATGAGATCATGGTGGCTTTCGTTACATACAAGCGTAACTAAACCTTCCATGCTCACCATAGTAATATATTCAATGACATAGATCAAGTATGGATGAGTGGCATGGAAATTACATGCAATGTGATCTCAAAT
>CATKHJ010119016.1:0-45316 GCA_949750685.1 Vernicia montana | reverse complement strand
AAATATACTCGTTATATACTTGAGATATACTATTTACTGTGAGTCTTGAAATATTTTTAATTTTTTTTAGAATATATATTGTTTTATATCTGGTATATACTTGATGTATTCTTCTTATATTCTTAATATTTCTATAATACTAAATATCCAATAATTTTCTTAGATATATATCAAATAAACACTATAAAACTCAAGATAATCAAATTTTTCAAAACATATACTTTTGATATACTTATATATACCCGTAATATACTTTTTCCTGGGTTTTAGCACAAAATATCATTATTTTTTTTATAAATTTTAAAATTTCATCTTCTATATCTTTTAAGTTCATAAAAAATCATATAATATATTTGTTTTGAAGATTTTCGATGCAATGACAGTTAAAAAAACACAAAATTTACTAAAATATATGTATAAAATTCGAATTACTTCTCAAACAATTAAAAAATTGACTTTTTTTTGACAATTGAACTGAATAAATCTTCAAAAATCTGCTGATCTTTTGATTTTCTTTAGGTTCTTTGGTTTTAATTTACTGTTTAGAGTTTTATCCAAACCTTTTTCAATTTGAATTTTTAAAATCTTGCAATTTTTTTTTTTTTGAGACTCGTTATTATTTTCTGATTATATACAAAGAAGCGTATAAAAGTAACAAAAACAACACGTAGCAATAAATGTGAGATTTTCTAACCGAGTGTATAAAAGTAATCAGCTTCACTTTTTAAAATATTTGTATAAGAATTCCAAAAAAAAAAAAAAGTATACAAATTCTTTCAAAGACATTGTCTCAATCCAAACGCCTTTTTAATTATATATTCAATTTGAAGGCCTCCTCTTGGATTTCTCTCTTGGCATCCTCAGGGCCCAATTCTCCTATTGGAGATTCGGCCCAAAAAAAAAATTGTACTATTGGAGAACCGATCAACCGAGGGTTGATATTGAAATAACTTGAAACATTGGGCTGTTGATGTAATTATAAAAAATAAATCCTTCCTCTCCGTCCCGGCTTCCAGGAATCTACCAACCTCTGACCTAACAAAAACCCACCAACGTTGAACACGTTAAACTTCTATATTATTTGACTTTCAACTAACTTATTTAATATTTACTTAAATCTTTACAAGAGATCACCAAAATCCCAAGATCTTCTTCTTCTTCTTCCTATTCTTCCATCTTCACTTTCTTTTTTTAAACTATAAATTCTCTTTGAATTATTATTATTATAATTTAAAAAATCAAGCCATGGAGGCGGCAACATTTTCTAAAGCGCTCCTGCAGATGAAAATTTCTGTTTCCAATCATAAATTGTAAGTCTTTTTACTTTTTTACTTTTTATTTTTTTATATGCTTATCTTTAAATTCGTCGAGTTGAATAGGTGGATCAATTGGGCAACTTCTGATTCGACCATGATCGCCATATATTTTGACCCTTTCTCTCAAAACCCTCTTGAGCTATTAACTTTTATCTGATTTTGTCAATATATTACATGGCAAAATTTGTTGGTTTCTGCAATTATGGGTATGGAAAGATTGTAAAGATTGAATACAACTGAGGTTTTGGCAGGTTCAAAATCAAGAATTCTATCTTTCTGGCTTCTGGGTCAGAAACAGTTAAATCTCAAACTCATTTTAGTAAGGTTATAGCTATTGCGATCAATCGAAGGGGGTTCTTTGAATACCCAACAAGCAAATATGGTGAATCTTGAGGATTTGGCTTGTTGGTCTTAGAGCAATCGATAGTGAGGTGTTTTGGCGGGCGAAGAGCTCAGAATTATTGAGTTGTTTGGTAATGGTGAAATGGAGGATTATAATTGGACTCACTTCTAATGTAAATTTCATTAGCTAGTGCAAGTTATATATGTTTTCCTAGCAAAAAAAATTGTAAAAAAATAAAATTAAATTAATGAGTTCATATTATGAGATTTGTAGCAATTGTGCTTAAATAGCATTTTGGGGGCTATTGGGTTTGTTTAATGAGTTCCTATTATATTGGATATGATACTGAAAACATTGCAGTGGTAAAGATACTGATGTTTGAAAAGAATTTTAGCTGATTGTAGTAGAATGTCCCTCAACTTATATTTGTGGAATTATGCTAGAAACTTCTCTGCTGTTGGCTCAAGTTCTGCCCATCAGTGGAGTTTGTGAGTATGTGCATGATACATATTCTTGCAAGGAGACATACGTCATTTAGTGTCCTTTTTCACAAATGGACTATGTATAGCTTCTTAATAATAGGTGTCAAAAAGTTTCTGAAACATTTTGTCTTTGTACTTTGTACTTTGCTTGTATGAGTGTAACTATTAAATGAATGGTTTATCAATGCTGTCAAGATTTCAAGATTTTAATTAAGTTCTTCCATTTACAGGTCATGGCCTCAGGGCAGGTCTGTCATGTCTGTTTCTTGCCACTCATCTGGAGGATTGCAAGATGTTTCAAGTTCTAGTTCAACTGATAGAAGTGTTACCATTAGCGGGGGATCTTACCAGCTCAGTCCAGCACCAAAGCGAAATCCAGTTGGGCAAACACTTTGTGCAGCATCCGGAGTAGTCACATATGGTGAAAGTTTAGGTGAAACTCATTCACATGCCACAGAAGATAAGGTTGGCGTGCTGCTTCTGAATCTTGGAGGACCAGAAACACTTCATGATGTTCAGCCATTTTTATTCAATTTATTTGCAGACCCGGTACACCTTTCTGTCATTTCTCTTTGTTCTTCTTAGTTTGAACTTTAAAACATTAACTTTGGTTGTATTCTAATAATCATTATATTTTAATTACAGGATATTATACGACTTCCCAGGCTGTTTCAATTTCTTCAGCGACCTTTAGCTCAACTAATTTCTGTGCTCCGTGCTCCTAAAAGTAAAGAAGGGTATGCTGCCATAGGAGGTGGCTCACCTTTGCGTAAAATAACAGATGAGCAGGTAGAATACAAGTTCTTCTGAAATGGTTGGCTTTCTTCTTGTTTGTGTATTTTTTGTTTGTGGCATTCATTCATCTTGTTCCGTGTAAAATTCATGGTTATTGGATCTGTTTTTGCTTTCTTTCTTTTGTCAGTTTTCTGTCTATTCAACTTCATTTTTTTATTTTAACATGCAAATGTTGAAATACTATTGTAGGCACATGCTATCAAAATGGCCTTGGAAGCAAAGGGCATGCCTGCAAATGTCTATGTCGGAATGCGTTATTGGTACCCATTCACCGAGGAGGCAATTCATCAGGTGAGACTTCAAATTATGTATGAAATTTACATATATCCTAATTTTCTAGAGTTTATCCTGTTGCTTGCAAATGTATTGAAATTTTCTTTTTGTTTTATCTGGCAGATCAAGAGGGACAGGATAACAAGGCTTGTTGTGCTGCCACTTTATCCACAATTCTCCATCTCCACAACTGGCTCAAGCCTCCGTGTTCTCCAAACTATATGCAGGTGTTATATCTGCATCAGTTTCTGTTCTTTTATTTTAAGCAAATTAAAAGGTACTGTTGACCTTTGTCAGCCTCACATGTTGCGAGTGATATTTCAGGGAAGATGCATATCTATCAAGATTGCCTGTTTCTATTATACAGTCCTGGTATCAAAGAGAAGGTTACATTAAGTCTATGGCTGACTTGATTGGCAAAGAGCTAGAACAATTTCCTAATCCTGAGGAGGTGGGTCTAACTGTTGCATAGGTTTATTTATGTAATTTTTGAGATGTGCACGACTTGTATTTTTCAGATTGTTATGCACAAGCCATTTTGTTTGAATTCTGACTTTTGAGATAATCATTCTTGTTCTATATTGAATTTTAGGTCATGATATTCTTCAGTGCTCATGGAGTTCCTGTGAGTTACGTTGAGGATGCAGGAGATCCATACAAAGATCAGATGGAAGAGTGTATCTACTTAATCATGCAAGAATTGAAAACTAGAGGATTTGACAATGACCATACTCTTGCATATCAGGTTGATTGTGATATCTAAGTTCATAAATTACAGCTTTTAGTTATGTCCTCCAATGATTATGAGGGTATCGGTCTGCTGTCTGTTTTGCTTATTCATTTATCGTTTCCATTCCTGTTATGGCTATTATATTTTATTGGTCACATGTGTTTTGACTTTTTATTCCTTTCCTATTCCCCTTCCTCCCCTCTTTTTTTTCCAGAGCCGAGTTGGGCCTGTACAATGGCTGAAACCCTACACTGATGAAGTTTTGGTTGAACTTGGCCAGAAAGGTGTGAAAAGTCTACTAGCTGTCCCTGTAAGGTATGTGAGTTGTAGTTTCCTTGCACGTATAGTTAATTACAGTTCTAAATAGTCAATGATTGAGAGTTTGAGGTTTCAATTTTGTTTATGAATGAATCATTGAGATGCAAATTGTAATTATTAAGTATTCTCTTTGAAATGCAAACTTCCCTCCGTCCAATGAGTCATTTTAGTCCTCGTCTAAGAATTGACCATTAAATTGCAGGTACCACTTTTCCAATAATTTTTTATATCAAATATTTGTTGCCATGTGACCTTGCTGTACATAGCTGGTTGAATTCTTGATTATGTACTGCGTCAACAGATTTGAACATTTTCCCAAATTGAATTTTAAATAATCTTTAGTTATATAGGATCTCTGTATACTTGTTTGGGATGGTACTCTGCTTGTTTGGCAACAATAGATAATTCCTTATTGGACGAATGCATGTATTCTATGTAGACCAGTGCCATTATATTTTATCTACTCATCAGGCTACAAGTTTTGCAATGTTCATTTGTAGATGTAGATCATTCCCAGAGGTGCTTACCTACCATTGTCTGAAATTTTTAAATTTGACAAATTGGCACTTGTAAGCTGTAACAAAAATTTAACTTAACTATATTTTACACTAATATTTTTCTCTTTTATGCTATTTGAAATTCCAGCTTTGTGAGTGAGCACATAGAGACTCTTGAAGAAATTGACATGGAGTATAAACATTTGGCTATTGAATCCGGCATTGAGAATTGGGGTCGTGTACCTGCTCTAGGTTGCAACTCATCCTTCATCACAGATCTGGCAGATGCAGTGGTAGAAGCCCTACCTTCAGCAAAAGCCATGTCTACCTCAAAGAGCACCTCGGAAGAAGCTGACTTTGATCCCTTTAGAAATGCTATGAAAATGTTCTTTGGTTCGATTCTGGCATTTGTTTTGCTTTTTTCCCCAAAAATGATCCTCACATTCCGGAACCATCACTTTTGAGGGCAACTAAGAAAATTACAAATTGGGATGAAGATGGAATGACAATTTGAGAGAAATTTTGTATTTTTTACTTGTTTCTGAATGCATACGAGGCAAAAGGAAATGACAAATTGGGATGAAGATGGAATGACAATTTGAGAGAAATTTTTGAAGTTGGGATATAGCTGTAATTAGTTGAACCTATATATCTATATATATATATATATATATATAATAAAAGTTGAATTTTATCAATTTTTTTTCTTATCATTATGTTTTTATTGGTCTCAATTAAATTTTATATGAATTAATTTTATTTTTTTTTGTTGGTCCATATATAATAAACTTAGATCTATATATTCTATTTATATTAGGTCTCAATTAAATTTTATATGAATTAATTTTTTTTTTTTTTTGTTGGTCCATATATAATAAACTTGATCTATATATTCTATTTATATTAATATTCAAAATTTATTATAAGGTAAAGAGAATATAAGTTAAATAATCTGCAAAGCATGAGGATTATGACTAGTTCTCTTATTGTTTTGCATATAAAAGGTCAATGTGCAGTTATTCGGTTCGCCACAACTTTCTTTTTCTTTCGAGAAGTATTACCTGTAGGAAATTAAGCGTGTAAATTTGTTTTGGTTATTTGTATCTCAGCTGGCGAGGAAGGGAGACAATTTCATGTAGGGTACGATGAGAGCCATAAACTAATCCGATTGCAGTGGAACATATCGGTAATTGTCATAAACTAATCATATCGCACTGAAACATATCAGTAATTGCCATTAATATCGCCTGCAATCAGTATACTGATGTATCAGGAGAGCCTATCGTATTGCAGTAAAGGCAATCGGATGATTTTTTTAAGCATCTTTCTCAGTTATGGCAGCAAACTGAAAATAGCATACTCCCTATTGACCTGCGCTTAATGGTTTCCTAACAGCACAGATTTGTCTATTTAAGTATACGTGTCTATTTGGGTTGGTAAGAACTGGGTAAATGATAAAAACCTAAACAAACAGAAGCAAGTATCAAACCAAACCACAATCCCTCCCCCAAAATGGTAACACAAATAAAATTGAACATAAGCCAGAATGAATGTTTCCCTGCCCATTTGAAAATGTAAAATCTGTCATAATGTCAAATGGCCATAATTGCATGTTGTAAGGCAAAGGGAACAAAAGAAAAGATTATTCACGAAATGAGTTGTTCCTAACTTGGTTTCAAATTATGCAGAATAACATATCTAGTCATGTATGTGGCGGTCAATTGACAATAGAGGAAAAAGAAGAATAATTGAAACTTTATCAGTTACTCCAAAACCAGATCATCTTGATGCAGCACTCAAACATGGTAGCCAGTGAATGTGAACCCTCGACCTACAATTTCACCAGCGCAAAACCATGCAAAGCACTCCAATCCAAACAGAGTAGCAATGCCAGCATCCTCAACCCTGAGCTCCTGCCTGTTTTTCCACAAATGCTTGACATAATCAAGCTCTTTCCAGAACGCTTCATAACGCCCAGGAATACTGTCACATAACCAAATAGATAGATTTATAAGCTTGAAAATATAAGACAAAATGTACAAATGCACAGTCCATAGACAGTTTATATAGCACTACCCAGCATGAGCATAGTACATGCGGCTTGGTATGCAACAAGCTAACTCACACTATACAAATACAGATACTTTAAATAAAAAGAGAAAAAAACAGCTCATGAAATGCACAACCAAGTGTTAGAATCTACCACTGAGTTCAACTCAAACATTATGTATAGGACCCCATCCAGCCACCATGTCCTAGATATGTTAAAGCCATCATGTAAATCACTTAAAGCTTTTATACTATTAGCTTAGAAAAACAACAGATAATCAGCTTGATAGGAGCATTACTTTTTTAGTCTTTTCATGTTTTTTTATTGAGCTCAGCATACCCATCCTCTGTATTTTAACCTCTTTTCTTCCTTTTTTCAATAAAATGTCTTTCCTCATCCAAAAAAATAAAATAGAATAAAAAAAAGGATAATATGTTAACCTTCATTTGCAACATATCACCATCTACTATTTCACAATAATTCCTGATCGAATAGCACTGCCAAGGTTAACCTTCCATTTCAATATCAGCAGGATATAAAATTGTGACTAATGCCTTCTTTCCTTCAAGAACCAGCTACTCAACTACTTGATATTGGACAACTGAACATGTTTCAAATGCAATATGATTGAGCTGGTAATAGTACATTCTTTCTAGAATCAATCTGTAATTATACTGGAGCCATTCAGTTCATGGAAGTCTATTTACTCCCCCTCAAAATGCATTGTTACGGCACCAGGGGAGATTAATGCTTATTTACAGCATAAAAACTAGGCCAAACTGCCAAAGTTCCCCAATCAGTATACTAGCATCTAATGAGAGTGTTACAAAAAAATTAATAATCAACATTAATAAACTAGAACATTATTAAAAACTAGCATATTTCTTTCTCAACATCTAGGGCAATTAGGCTTTCTGAAAGTAAGGCATTCCACACATTCACACGCAGGTGCTATTGAACGTACATTCCTTCATACACATGCACAAAAATATGAACGCACCACTGCTCAGTTAGCATAACTATTGACGAAATTCACAAGGTCTTAAACATGGGAGACACAAATGGATAATCCATACAATCAAATTATAACCAACCACATAAAATTTTGCTATAGGACATACAAAGAATTGATATTGGATGGAGAGACCAACCTTGCAAGACGAGTGTAGAACAATTGCTTTGACAAAAGATTGCATTTCTCAACAGTGGCTGGTTCTTGGATGTACTGCTTGTTCTGTTCTAGTAGCTGCTTGTAGTAGGCACCACCATGCTTGGCCGCAAACTGCGAGGCCTGAGCAGCCTTTGATTGCAACTGAGCTAGTTTCAATGCCATTAGTTCCTCTAACCACAAAAAATCAAAGAAAATTCAGATCTGACCTCAAAATAAAAACAGTGTTATAAAATCAAGTAATCAAATTTAAATTTAAAATTTTCAGAGGAATATAAATGGTTAAAACAAAACCCTAATCAATGAACTAAAACCCAGATTTGAAAAACAATGAAGGCTGGCATCTAAACACAATTACGAGCATAAACAAATGAATATATTTGAGCTTAGTCCTTAGATTCAGAAACAAAAATAGAAAGAAGATTAGATTATAGATAAAGAAAAGCAAATCAGATTGATCATAGGGATGTAAGTACCTGTGTCGCAGTTGGTGATTACTGAAAGAGAAAGGCTTCGCTGGGTTTTTATATTGTGGGAGTTCTCTGCAGTGCGCTTCATACGGTGTTCTGTGATGTCCACTAAACTCTTGCCATGTCTTTTGTATTTTCTTTTTTCAATAATTACAGTAATTGTTTCTGGTACTTTAAGTTCTCTTATAGGACCCTTCTTTTGCTTCCAAATTGAAATAATTATATAGAGCTCCCGTTTTGGACAGGTGTTGATTTAATTATTTTTTTTAATATTTTATATTAAAAAATAATTAAAGAATTTTTTAAAAATTTTACCCAAAAATAATAACAATAATTTTTTTTTATTCACTTAATTAGACGGTAGAATACATATCATATTTCAACTAATTTCAGTTGATCAAACTATAAAGGCTTGTCATTAAATAAAAAATAAAAATAAAAATAAAAATGTGATATTTTAAAATTTAATTTTAATCCCATTTCATAATTTTATATAAAAATATTGAGACTTAAATACGCTACTAGGTAAAGTAAGACAATATATATAATCACGTAAATCATAAATAACGAGTACATGAGTCTTTATATTATTCTAATTGGTTCGATCATGATAGAATTTTTCTCACAAAATTTAATTAATGTGTTTGAAGTTTTATTTTATTTGTTTAATTAAGCATACTATGTAAAATATTATAAAAATAATATACATAAATGTAGTTACAAATGCAGTTATGAAATAAGCAATTGGTGAAACACATTATAGAAACTGCAATGATAAAAGTATCAACCTACCAATCAGCACATAGCATACACACCCCCCATACTATAGAAAATATATTGGAATATCTGTTGTATATTTGTTGTTATCATATCAGCATAGCTTATTTAGGAAGTAGATAATTATGATTGTATTGTATTTTAGAAAGTTCATTAGGTGGTGATTTGTTTTGCTTATTTAGGATATTCTTTGCTTGATTTACTGTTGTAATTAGTCCCTTATTCTTAGGCTTGTGCAGTATATAAGCATGTGCCTTTCTGAATAAAGGACAGAAGGCTTTATTCCAAAACTAATCCTCTTTAAAATATATTCAGATAATAGCCTAAAGCAAGGTTTTCCCATCCAAATCCCTCTCCCCCTACTTTCCACCCAGACTGTAAATTTGTTCTCAAATACAGTCCCTACAAATCGCTTCCCAACAGCCTGATTTGTCTCCAAAATGTGAAAATGTGGATAGGAGTACTTTCAAACTAAAAGCTTGTAGTTATCCATCTTTCCAATCAGTTTGTACTCGTATGAATGGCCCAATCCCTGATCAAACATCTCATGTTCATGATAAATGAGACAGAAAAGCAACCAAGTGTTAATCGCTATTCGCTAATGCCCCACCACTTAATTCACTTCTCAGTCTCATGTAACCATGTTGATCAATGACAAACACCACACCACGTAGATTAGCTTGTGAAAGTGAATATATTGTGTTTTCCCCTATTCTAGGTGAATAATCCTATTATCCATCCCCAAGTAATAAGAGTTGCATGATATTAGCTCCCACCTGTATTCAATGAAGATGTTGGAAATCAGAACCAAAATTTAAGAAATTTGAGAAAGGAATAAAATATCAGAACCCAAATATTTAAAATTATCATAATATAATATTTAAATTTAATAAAATAATAATAATAATTTGTATATATAAAATATTTCAAGAAAATAAAAATTAAATAAAAAAATATCAAAATTAGCCCAAAGCTTGGAACACAACTAGTTCCTCTAAATTTACAAACTTTTTTTTTAAATTGAAAAAAAAAATTTAACATTATAACTTTTAACAAACTTTGAGAAAGTTATTACTTTTATTCCAAAATTTATGATTTTTGACTTCAACATCATAAATTTTAGAATTTAAAATTCTTTATTTTCAAAATAACCAACAAAATAAAATTATACTAATCAACAATTTTTTTTTTTTCAAAATATCTATCATTTTAAAAAAAATTAAAATATCTGTCATTCTAGAATTTCAATTAGATATTTATTATTTTTTTTTAATTTTATCCTCTCATTACTTCTCCAGTAAATAATGGTATTAATTATTTTTATTTCTCCACACTAAAATAAATAAAAAATAATATTTTAATCTATCTTTTACCTTTTAATTGTGATATTATCTATATTTTTTAAAGAAATTTTTTTTTCAAAATATCTATCACTAGAAAATTAATTTGATTTTAATTTTTTTTTCTAATTCTATTTTTATCATATACTCTATAATTAATGTTATTTTATAATCAATAAGGGTAATTTAATCATCTTATTGTTAAAACTTAACGTAATTAATTATTTTTTAATCTTTGTAAAACAAAAAAAAAAGACAAATAAAAAGAAATAGAGTAATTTTTTAATTTTTTAATCCGTGTGTCGAAATCTTAAACGACAAATATTTTAAAATGAAGAGTAATAAATTATAACCACCATTAATTACCAAGAATGACAATAGAGTTAGATAAGAAAAATCTTCTAATCTTAACTTTTATCTTGTTTGAAATCTAGACGTGTTCGGACATAATTAAAAATATCATAGTATATTAATTAAAAATGAACGCAAGAACCTCTCATATTTTTTTCATAATTTATAACCATCAATGTATATAAATCTCTAATAGTATATATAGTTATATACTAATATTTAAAAAAATTGAAAAAAAAAATACTGACATTGTAATAGAAATAAGAAACAAGAAAAAGAAAGTTTCCAAGTCATAATTTTCTGAGGTAAAGACTAGGAATAAACTATCATAAAACATCAGCACCAATAGACATGACTAGAACAATTTTATTCGAGACCTTAGCCAGAGTCATACGTAGCTATTCAAGTAGATAAAGCAATGCACGACAAACATTAGTATCCAACATCACAATTTAACAGCAGAAAATTTTTTTGACATGCAGAACATATCAAAACAAACCAATATATGTCCATATTTAAGATAGACCCTGATTTAGACACTGTCTTAAAACACTATAAAAACTAACTACTACACCTAACAGCATGAATACACATAAAAACATCAAACAACAAAATGTCAATGTTGGAAACCATATTAACTTTGCGGAGAAGTTTTTGTAACTCCACTCTGTTGACCAGGCTGTGATGCTGGAGCTCCATCATAAGTCGCACGAGCACTACTGCTGCCATTGCCATCAGCAGAATACACTGCAGTCTGAGAATAACCACCGGCGTAAGTAGTGTTGTAAGGTGGCATTGCCTGCCCATAACCAGATTGACCAGCTGGTGCTGAACCATATTGTTGACCATACCCTTGCTGAGCACCTGTTGAACCATAACCACCAGCTGGTGCAGCACGCTGCGCCCCTGAATCTGGTTGGGTATAGCCAGATGGTGGTGGCTGAGAATGTGGATATCCAGACTGCACAGATGCAGGTTGGCCATAACCTCCAGGAGTGCTAGGTGATTGTTGTGTCTGCCCATATACGGGGGGATTGGCAGGAGGTTTCTGTGCTTGAGGTGGTCCATAGTTGGACCCATATCCAGGCTGAGCTGGTTGTTGACTCCCATAGCCAGTTTGGGAAGCTGGTCCATATCCAGGCTGGGTGGCTCCTTGAGGTGGATAACTTGGATTTGGGCTAGGCTGTTGTCCAGTAGTATAACCTTGCTGACCCATTGCAGGGGGCTGAGATGGTGCTTGGGCTGAGTCACCTTGGGCTACATAAGAGGAATTATGTCCTTCTTGAGTTGCATTAGCCACATTACCGTAATTGGGTGCAGAGGTATAACCTTGCTGTTGATCATAGGGCGGTGGTTGACCATAACTTGATTGAGGAGGATACCCACCATAGCCATCTTGAGCATAGCCTTGTCCTTGCTGATTATAACCAGAAGCTGGAGGCTGACTGTAATTATAACCAGTGCTATCCGCTGGAGCTGCAGTACCAGCAGGGGTTGCTTGTTGCTGTGAAGACTGACTATAGTAATCATAACCCTGACTAGTCTGCTGATTGGCAGAGGCATTTGACTGATCCCAGTTGGAGGAATATCCACCCGAGGATGGTTGGGGAGGATATCCAGCATAAGGTGGCTGAGACACGTTATATTGTGGCGATGGACCAGTATAAGCTCCAGGCTGCATGTAGCCATAACCAGGTTGCTGCATTGGGGGAGCTCCAGGTGCACCCCAGCTCGTCTGTGGCCTTGTTTGATACCCTTGCTGAGGATAACTGCCACCCATTGATTGATTCCTTGCACGATTCTGCAAAAAATTGTTATCCCAAATAACCCATGCGAACTTTTCACAAGTGCCAGCATATAAACAAATCGCAGAACACAAAATATGATACATATAAACATTTACCATACTATAAGCAAGCACATCTAGAGATACAGCATAAAACAACAAATAAGCATCTCCAACGTAGGGATTAATGGATTTCATATTTTATCAGGAAGGGGTCTGAATGCCTACATACCGTACTTGGTTGGTGGAATTATTGAGTTACTCCAGCAGAAGCCCATCCTCTCCCTACTTGAAGTGAATGGGTACAAAAAGAACAAAAAAAAAAATACACTATACAAGCTTTACCACAATAGAAAAGATAGAACCTCACTGCCCCAAGCTGGCAATCAGTTTGTACTTATACGAAGTGCACAATTATATGACATAGTATCAATTTGATGTATTATAACCAACAGAAGCATCAATAAAAGTATTCTCAAAAATCAACTTAAGAAATTGGCCATGGGTCTAATTAATAATATATCCATTGCTCTAAACAAACCTAAATACTTTCTGAACAATACAAATATCAGAATTTGTCATACAAGGAGCAACCAGATGGAAGAAGTCAAGTATGCAGGGGTTTAAAATAAGCAACTTAAATTTAATATATATACAGCATATATGAATGAATGCATACATTACCTACCCAAAAGTAATACATGATAGAATGAAAACCACCTAAGTCAACTTCCCCACAAGCCCTTAGCTACTGTAAATATATTTGATAAATGTGTAAAACCAAAAGAAAGAGCTGCACAATCTTCCAGAATAAATAGCAACAATACAAATACAGAGTATCAAAGAACAAAAAAATTTGCAAATGTGATCTCAACCTGTATAGTTCTGGACAACACATTGCACTTGGATAAGGTGCCCTTGAAGAGGCTTGGAATCACATGGAAAAAGGGAATCAGGAGAAGCAAGCCAAGAAAGATTGCCAAAGAATGCAAGGCTAAAATAATTATAGTGTGTAACACCAATTAACAACAGAAAAAACAGTTGACAACGACGACAATCACTAAAATAACTAGGAAGGAAATACTAAAAGACATTCAAAAGAATTACAAAAGCCTCAAATCATAAGGAAACTGTTCTTAAAATTCAAATCAAATTAGAACCACCAAAATAAGTTTAGGATAAGATGATGTAACAATTTTATCACCATTAAGGCACCCAGTTGCAAAACTAAAAGTAGCATTCTTGAAAAAAGAAATTACCCCAACGGCTCAGAGTCCAAAAACTAATATATCTAATGAGATTGTATTCCTCACAAGTAAAGGGGAATTCAGAACCATACCAGAGCATTGCCGAGGGAACACCAACACAAGGCTATCCTTGTTGGTGTCACCAAAAAGTCCAACAACACTAACCCTACAATAGTTCCCAATAACAATATCAGTCACATGACACCATCAATAAGCACATACGGTGGTAGAACAGACTATAATCCAAAAACTATACACTTACGAATACAACCAAGAACTAAGACAATACTAGTCTCAAATAGTAAACAGTTATTACATGACCTTACCGACTATACAAGTAATGCAATAGCACTTGCCCAACAATCTGAGGATCCAATGAATCTGTATAGCACTAACCCATTTATGACAATTAATCACCCTTCATCTGTCTCACCATTAACCCATATATTCATCATCCACCTCAAAGAGTCAGCACACACTAACCATAGACATAAGAAATTAATGCAGTTGGCAAGAAAAAAAACAGTAAAGGTTTATACACTTAAGTGGTGTTTAGCAAAACCGAAAATTAAGGGCTGAAAATTTAAGAATTAGAAATTTTAATAATAATACAAATGCTGAAAATGTCAAATGACAAAATTGTCTAAAAGCCAAATGACTTTTATATTCACCACAAATTTTAAGTTAGAAGATAATTTATCATTTCAATGAATTTTAACTTATTTGAGACTTTTAAGATATAGGTTACCAAACTTAAAATTAAAAACTTCTGAAAATTCTAATTTTAAGTGTTGAATCGTGTTATTAAACACCACCTTAGTACATACTGACAACTTGAATGCAGAAATTCAAATATATATCAAACAACGCACTTTACCATGCTATCCAGATCCTAATAGATGACACTAAACCACAAAATTTTAATAAAAAATCCAGGTATCCCTATTCAAAAAAATTAGCATAGCAGTTATAATAATTAAAAAAAAAGCCAGCAATCTCTATTCAAATAGAGTAATGCAGTCTCTCTCGTCTTCCAGAAATCAGTTTGACAAAGGGGACAAAAATTCTCAACCAGCTATGTTGTAGATGCCAGGATGATCAGCAACCAAAAGATATCTGCAACTTTCTGAATCTAAATTGTCCAATAGGGGAATAATATAAATTCAAATATCTAACCCATTTTTATATAACCAAATTGTCGCCTAAAGCAGTTACTCGGAAACAGGCCCCAATAATATTCATCACAATAATGGGATAGGAGAAACATAAATGAAATGCTTGTATTTCCATGCAAAAGGAGGAGAAAAATTATGAAAGTCAGACAGTATAAAGGCAGGTACCATATCTAGAAGACAAATCAGAACCCTAAAAAGACACAACCAAAAACTAACAATTTAAGACAACTTAAAAGGAACCACTGAACATCAAGTCTGTACAGTTAGAAGACTTGATGATCCAGAACAGTTATAATATCTGTACAGCAAGATAGAAAAATATCACATTAAAAATAACATATATTTTCCAATTATACCAAAATGGATAACTAGAAGCCCCATTGATGCTGCAAAGTAAAAGACACCAGAAACAAACCTGAATATCAGGTCTGATTTGTTAGGGGGGAAAAGGCCAGGGACTTATTCACCATAAGCACAGAAATCTCAAGTAACAGTTTTTCAGATGATAATTAAGCAGCAATATAATTTATGATAGTAACAGGGAATCAATACCAAATAAAAATTAACGAAAAATTCATGCTGATAGGAGCAAGTGTAGAAAAATAAGGCATGGAGATTGCTCTAGGTTATCATGTCTTGTGTATTTCATTCCCCTAATTAAACCATGTTTCACACAACAAAAGCTAATAGTTCCTGGATGCCAACTCTGAAAACTAAGAAACTAACATCAACAACCAATCATACCTCACTGATAACTTCATTAATCAACTGTTTTGCAAGTTCAATCTGTTCGCTAGTCCCCTCTATATGCACATTCCTTTCTGTTGACGCATCACCAGGGGGTAGATGCAAAGGTATCACCTGCAGAAATTTAAAGTTGTAACAATAATTTCTAGGGTTAACATTAACTTACCAGATAAATTATATAATATCAACAACCAAGCACGGACCTATACTAACAGTGATGTCAAGACAATAATACATAGTGCAAGTCTAATTTCAAGAGAAAATTTGCATTGAAAAACAAACCTGTATACGAGCGTAAGTTCTATTTTGCATCTGCTTGATTGTGTCACCTCCTTTACCAATTACCAGACCAACCTGAAGCCATTTCCAAATCACATTCTATCCCAAACAAGAAACAAAAACAAAAAAATCACCAACAAAATAAAGCTTCTTGACTGTACCTTGTTGTTAGGAATTTTCATCACAAAATGTTCAGAATCACCCTGTCCTGTAAACCTTCTAGAAACTGTGCCAGAACCCCCTGCATCAGCCTGGTCCAAACATGAGACATTAGTTAGCATTCATAATAATATGAGTAAACCACATATAAGAACTATGCAATAGATATCTATTGATGTCTCCAACAATTCACTCAAGCCTACAGCTGAAAAAACATATCTCTCTTATAGCTGAAAAGTCTTAATAAGCATGCAAAATGATAACAGCATTTCCATGGTAAACAGTTAAAGTCTGAACCCTTTGCTCCTACCTCTGCTAGAACTTCATTTATCAACTCTTCTGCTTTTGCAATTTGGTCAGGGGTACCCATGAGCTCTACCATCCTAGTTTGCGAATTAGGGTCTGCATCCATGTCTCTAGTAACCTGAATCTTAGCTCCAGACTGATTCTGAAGATATTTAATGGTCTCTCCTCCTTTCCCGATGATAACACCAACCCTACCATTTGGAATATCAATCTTTTTGCTTGATCCTCCCAGGTATGAACCATATGAAACAGGAATTGCTGTCGGGGCAGAGTTTGACAGAGACTTCATATCTGCAGTCAATAAAAAGTTGTCAAATGTCATCTTGGATATATCAAAAACATTATTAGCTATAAAGATATCAACAAGAGGCCATGTCAGTGGCCACAAATTAACCAAATTAAGTCCAATACGGCATAAACACAGACATAATATAGATACATCGGTTAAACAATCTCAATGGAAAATCAGAGTTCATAATGTTACAATTCACAGGCATAGAACAGAACAAATATCAAAAACCCTAAACCCTAGCCCCAATTATTCACTTAAATCTACTAATAGCTATGCTTATAGCTCAAAACATTGAAACAGAATGAAGAAACACAAATGGTCGAAAAATTAAACACTAATAACTAAAATATCTGCATAAAAGGAAGAGAAACAAAAAAAGAGGCAGTAATACAATAATAAAATTATGAGCAAAATAAAAGCAAAGCAATTGCACAAACAAGAAAACGCACAGATCCGCGCACAAAGACTCATACTCAAACAAACCAAATATTGAGCATATATATCTATAGAGACAAGAGAAGAGTATCAACCGTTAGGAGCAGAGCTAAAACCCTTATCATTGGAATCGAAACCAGAGGAACCATTTTCAACCCTAGGACGCTTAAGTTCAGCACCAGCTACACTCAAGAGGCGAGCGGCGATCTCCTGAGCTTTTTGCTTAGCAAGCTGGATCTCATCGTCAGGCGGGGCAACGCTGTTGTATGACGGCGGAGCATGAGCAGAGTCAGGGGAGGAGAAGCCAGTAGGGCGACGCGTTGACGACGGCGTAATCTGGTCATCGTATTTACGCTTGTTGGTGGTGGTGGTGGTAGGAGTGGTGTCTGCTCCCGAAGAGTACTGGGATTCGTCTGCCATGGATAGAGAAAAAATCAAATAAAAAACAGGAAACCCTAAGAAGTGAGAGATTGATTGGAGGATGTGTTAAGAGGAGAGATAGGGCTTTTATATGGAGATGGACACGTGATAGGATTTATTTTATAGTGAAGATAGTTTTTTTTATTTTTTAATTATTTTTATTTTTTAATTATTTTTGAGTTTCGCTTACGGGAACAAAGGACTCATGCCTCATAGTCCTCGAGTAGGCAGGGAACCCACCCGAGTCGGGCTCGAATCATCAGTTTAGGCGTTGATGTGCACTAACCATTTGAGTATGGTTTAAAAATATAAAATTTCTTTCTTACAATATCACAATAATCAAAATAAATGATTAAAATTTTATTATTTAATATATAATAATTCACTCATAAAAATAAAATAGTATTTTTTTTTACTCAAAGATGATGAGGAACAAAAACGGCTAAACAATATGATGGGCGTAAATTAAGGAGAGCAATTTAGCCCATCCTGTAGGGTATCTGCTCTATTTATTAAATGGGCGGGACAAATTTTAAATTTAAAATTTGAATTGGGTTCGGGGCGGTGCGGGTAATGCTAAAACCCGCCCCGATTATATATAATATATATTTTTTATTTTTCAAATATATATATATATATATATATATATATATATATATATATATATATATATTTAATATATCATTTTTAATTTATAACTTTTTTTTTATGTAAAAGATAAATTATATTATATAGATATGTAGAAAAGATATATAAATGAATATATGTATATATAAGAAATTATTATTAAATAATTTTTTTAAAGAAAAAAAATAATAAAACGGGTAAACCCGCGAATATCCGCCCCGTAAGAACGGGTATAAATAAATGTTTGCAGGGCGGGTACGGGTAATGAGAAACCCGCCCCGCTGCCATCCCTAGCCTAAATTTATTATAAAGCCCATAATGATACAGTACTACTACCAAACATGGGAAAATGAAGACTAAAAGAAGGCCCATTAGGGAAAAGCCCAAAAGGTCACTCCCTACTATACCAAGGTAAAAACACCACTTCGCCCTTCATCAAATCTCTTCACCCTCCTTACAATAAATGCAGGTTACTTAGCAAATTTCATAAAAAAAAAACTGAGGTTACAAAACACTTACGTCACATTACTTTTGTCAGAAGAAAGTCATACTTATATGGCGTACCTATGCCTATTCCTGCACCGACTACCTGTCATCTGACAATGATAAGGACAAGTGTAGATCTTATCTTTCAGAGCCCAAACACCGACTCCATCAATCAAAATGTATTTTACCTTTCCCCGTGTACCCTTTAACCTAAAGGGTCTGAAACCTATAAAAGAAAAGAAATAAATCACAAATGAGGTCATATTGAACTATATACCTCTCTTATCTCATTTATTCTCATAAATATGGAACTTGAATTAATTTGAACGTCGGAGGCTCTTCGTCAGGCAATCAGCTTGACCCTCTTGACCCTGTTTATCTTTGCAAAATAATTTAATCAAGATCCACCAATTGAGATTCAGCTCAAAACAAATACTTATTGATTTAATACTCATCAAAAGAGTTTAAAATTAATTTGAAACTAATGATTTTAAAAAATTATATACATACATTTACTAATTTTTAACCATTAGTTATTATTGGAAATTAATTTTAACATCACCGGGTACCAAAGACCTTCATTAGATTGCTAAAAATAAAAACAATCAAATTTTATTTTAAATTTATTTTTATATAAATTTTTATAGATAAAATTATGAATAGAAATATATGAATATGAAAAATACTATTGTTCAAAAAAAAATTTCAGTTTAACTTTTCCAATAATGTGATACTATAATATTTGTCTTGTATATTCTAGTATCATTTTATTTTGCTATTCCAAAAAAAAAAAAAAAAAAAAAAAAAAAAAAAAAAAAACAATGTGATACTAACAGTAGCTGACAAAGTCTAATAATAATGCATCTCTTAATTTTAATAATAAACTCAAATTCAAAATCCCATCTCTATGCTAAAAGAAAATGTGATACTATTTTATTTAATATAATTTTTTTCCTATGAATATATTATTTCTCAATGTCATATTCTTTTTACATCAGAAGTAATCTTTTTTTTTGTTTGAAACTGGAAATAATCTCTTTTTGAAAACACATATTGCTTCCCCAACTAGTCTAGACATGTAACGTTCCAACAAAATGTTGAGACAAATACCGATGCCCGAAACCTAAAAATTATTTTCTCAACTAATTTGTAATATAAAAAATAAAATAGTAAAAAACAAATCAATCTCATAAATATCAATCAGGTATGATCTGATTGATCTTTTCATCTTTTTTAAAGGTGTTAAAAGTAAAAGGTCTCAAATTTAAATCTTCTTTAATGAGAGATGTTAAAATGAATAACTATTCACATTGTGTAACCTATTATATTATTTTGCCCATTTAGGAATAGCAATGAGATGGAGAATCCTTTCCCCTGCATAAATTTGCCTCAAACGGGATGAAAATTTTTCGAATTTTATCTCTATGGGGGCGAAGATGAGGAATATTTCTTTCTTTTTAGCAAGGATGAGGTGGAGAAAAGAACTGTATTCTCCACCCCGCGAGGATCCTCGTCTCCATGGGACCCGATATTATATTTACATAATTATTCCTAATATATATATATATATATATATATATATATATATATATATATATATATATATATATATATATATATATATAAACACATGTATTAGAGTTTATAATTTTATCACTCACTATTTATAATTTTCTCATATCATGACAACTCTAAAAAAATTTATTCAAGAACTCTCTCTCTCTCTCTCTATATATATATATATATTAGAGTTTCTAATTTTATTACTCACTATTTGTAATTTTCTCAAATCATGACAACTGTTATTTAAGTATTATTCTCTCTCTCTCTCTCTCTCTCTCTCTTTTGTAATTCTCTCACATCATTATAATTCTAAAGAAATTTATTTAAATACTCTTATACTTTTATGTATGTTTAATTTTTTAATATTTTATTAAACAAAATTGCAAAATATTTTTAATGTATTAAGCGTATTTACATTTTAATTTTATTAGGTTGATATTTTGTATGTCTGAATCTGTCAACATTTTCTAAATAAATTTATTCTTATTTTTCATTTATTATTTATGAATTTTATAAAAATAAAAAAATATATATATAAGTAAAAGTATATATATTAATAAGTAAATATATATAAGTAATGTATAAAAAAAATTAATAAAATATATAAGTAATACTAATAATCAAAATATCTCCAATTATATATATATTATGAGTTTAAACCTAATTAAAGTCTAATTTTTAAATTTTTATACATTAAATTTTACTATTTAAAAACATCTAAAATTGAATTGAAATAAGACAAAAAAAAAAATCAAGTGAGAAATATGAATCTCCGCGGGGACGGAGAAGATGACTAAATTATTCTCGTATGTGAGGCGGAGATGGTACCCCCGCCCCCGTTCCCGTCCCCGTCCCGCCCTATTGCCATCCCTATGTCCATTAGACCTCAAATAAAAGAAAAAATTAGTCTCATAAATTATTCTATGTTATAAATAAATTATAATATGTGGATATTATTTAAATATTTTTTAGTATATACTTTAGAGAGATTATAGTATAAAACTATTTCAATAATGTTATATACACTAGACTCTATCTATTCCTCTATATGAAGGAAGTTAGAGTTAATCTAATAATAAGAGTTTAAAACCTTTTTTTTATATATATATATATAAAAACACATGTATTAGAGTTTTTAATTTTATCACTCACTATTTGTAATTTTCTCACATCATCACAATTGTAAAGAAATTGATTTAAGTACTCTCTCTCTCTCTCTCTCTTTTATAATTCTCTCACATCATTATAACTCTAAAGAAATTTATTTAAATACTCTTATATTTTTATGTATGTTGAATTTTTTAATATTTTATTAAACAAAATTGCAAAATATTTTTAATGTATTAGGCATATTTACATTTTAATTTTGTTTGGTTAATACTTTATATGTCTGAATCTGTCAATATTTTCTAAATAAATTTATTCTTATTTTTCATTTATTATTTATGATTTTTATAAAAATAAAAAAATATATAAGTAAAATTATATATATATATATATATATATATATTAATAAGTAAATATATATAAGTAATTTATAAAAAAATTAATAAAATGTATAAGTAATATTAATAATCAAAATATCTCTAATTATATATATATTATGAGTTTAAATATAATTAAAGTCTAATTTTTAAATTTTTATACATTAAATTTCAATATCTAAAAACATCTAAAATTGAATTGAAATAAAACAAAAAAAAAAAAATTCAAGTGAGAAACAGAAATCCCCGCAGAACAGAGATGAGGACTGAATTATTCCCGTATGTAAGGCAGAGATGGGGATGGAGATGGTACCCCCCTCCCGTCTTGCCATCCCTATGCCCATTAGGCCTCCAATAAAAAAAAAAAATCAGTCTCATAAATTATTCTATATATAAAATTATTTTTCACACAACAAACCTAGCCTTAATTTCTAATAATTTTACTTTTACTTCATACCCCATAATAAGAGAATACTATTTATACACTCAAGCATATGCAAATAAAATATTAACTACTAATATATCTATTTGAATTATAAATTTTAAACAAACAAAAATAAACATTGCAGAAAAGTTCATCTCACTAGGCTATAAATTTGTTGCTGAAAATAGAAGAAATATTATCAACAGCTTTCTTTTCTGGTGGAAAATATTATTATACATCACAATCAATAGTAATTCACCACCGAAACACCGGAGTAAAGTTACACTTACACAAATCAAAATAATCTCGACATACAATCAAGCATAACCAGAATAATAACCCAACACTCATAGGAATAAAATCCAAGACCTCTTTGGTTCCCAAAACCTAACCACTGGATCAAGACTTCAGTAACATATTAACAACAAAATTCCTTAGCCTTCTCAAGTTTAATTAATAATACTCTAATCTAATTTCTTCCATACCAACATCAATAATATATCTAACAACTGTTTCAGTAAAGGCTGCAATACAGCAAATGCAACTATCAAAATAAAAGGAGAACAAAAACTCTTTATTCAGTCTCCACATTACAAAAACATTAAGCAGCTTACAAGCAAGTATTAAAGGAAGTTCATACATGTCCAAGTTGTAAGAAGTTTTATAGCATCTGCAGCCACCATGAGCACTTAGATATACAGAAGGCTTTGGTGAATACCACCATGGACTAAGATATGTAATTGAAAAACAGACTGACACCCTCTCCCTCCACACAGCACTGAAACGGGAATCAGATACATAATTGCATTTATTAGATTATAAAGATGCAGTAACGATAGGAAAATAAAATGGACTCATTTGGTCCACCAATGGAGGAAATCCTTGCGCCTGTTGATCTTTTTCTGAAGCTGGAGTAGCCCATAAAGTAAGGCCTCAGCTGTGGGAGGACATCCTGGAACATAAATGTCTACAGGGACAATCCTGTCACAACCACGAACAACAGAGTAGGAGTAATGATAATATCCCCCACCATTTGCACAGCTGCCCATAGAGATTACCCACCTTGGCTCAGGCATTTGATCATAAACCCTGTAAATAATTTTAGGTACACCAGGCATCAGAATTTGTGGTCCATTATAGTGTGTGCTCGTGTGTACGAGAAAACAAACAACCACACGTGCACACACGCATATATAGAGTGAGAGGGAGAGAAAGAAGTATCATAAAACCACAGTCTATGTTAAGTATGCCATGTAGCAAATTCCAATCAATCAAAAGAATACTTTGAAAAACAAACAAAAAATCCTCCAAACCAAATGAAAGATGTATCTTTTAGAAAAATCTCAAAATGCAAATAAATTGGTGTTTCTTATGTATTATATAACAACCATAAGTGGATTTACCAGCATTAAATATTTGTAAACGTCTTCAAAATTCCAAAACATAAACCATATTGCATATGACAAAAACCCTAAACAAGCAAATCAATGAATGCATGTTTTCTCATATACGACTCTAGATTAGGCATATCTCCTTCACTCCAAAACAAACCCAGTCATAACCTTGACAGATGTTGATTTATGCTTATTCAAAAAAATCTTTGATGCTTATTCAAAATATTCTTATTTAGACCCAAGCATCAATCAGACAAGTTGAACTCAACCAAGTCAAAGCTTCAACTGAGTTTAACCATAACCCAAAGCTAAATCAGAGTTTTTTAGTTGTTCAAGATGATTCCTAGTTTCCAACTTATAGAGCTAAAGTACCTAATTGGAACAACAAGTTTCTCGCTGCATGGCTATTGATGCTATTAAGGTTATATCTCGTCATTCAAAAACCTAGGTTCAATACTACTAATTAGTTTCATTATCTTGCTTATTTAAGCCTCAACTAGTAGCTGATTAAAACATATGCAACTGGACTTCCAAGCCAAATTGCTCAACGGTGTGCAAACTATAATTCAATTTCTAATTTTCTACTGCTTCTGATGAAGAAAGAAGTTCATAAAACATGGAACATCCACTTGCTCCTCCAAAACCACACCCATTTCCCTAGTCATCCTTTTCTTTCATCTCTTTCTTCTACCAAATTAGGGGGAAATTCCAGCGACAACCACGGTACTTGCAAGCAATAATAACAAAGAAATGCAATCAAAATACAAAATAAATCCAACAAATGTCTGCCTCTAGAAAAAAGAAAAAAGAAAAAAAAAATTGAATGTTACACATTAACCAAAATTCAACAATCTAAAGCTAAAAATTAGTCTAATTATCCAAACAATTCAAATATTCAATGCACAGTAATACATTAGAATTCAATCAGAAATTTGAAAGAGCAAAACTCGCATAAATTAGCCACAGAAACCTAATAATAATGACCAACTAAGAAAAATGGGATTAAAAACCAAATAGACCCAAAATCTTGGAGACGGGCCTCATAACCCTAAGAAATAAAAAATAACAGAGAGACGAGGCTTACTTGCGAAGAGCAGGGGCCATCTTGTTGGTGAGTGTACCAGCGACAATCATACAATCAGACTGGCGAGGACTAGGCCTGAAAATGATACCAAAGCGATCCAGATCGTAACGTGCAGCACCGGTATGCATCATTTCAACGGCACAGCAAGCGAGGCCAAAAGTCATGGGCCAGATGGAGCCACGGCGGGCCCAGTTCATAAGATCGTCGACTTTGGAAATCACGAACTCCGCCGCTTTGGAAAGGCCGGCGGGAGAAGAGGTGGAAGGGGGTGGTGCGCGTGCATAAGGAGTAGGTGGCGTAGCCTCGGCGAAGAGAGAAGGAAGTGTGGTGTGGAGGGAGAGGGCGGCTCCGCGGTGGTTGGAGAGGAGAATAGGTAGCCGTGAGGCGGTGTTTCTAGTGATCACAGCCATTGTTTTCTAGAAGTTGCTTCGGAAACTCACTCTTCTGGT
This sequence comes from Vernicia montana, assembly GCA_949750685.1. NCBI lineage: Eukaryota > Viridiplantae > Streptophyta > Magnoliopsida > Malpighiales > Euphorbiaceae > Vernicia > Vernicia montana. The sequence continues at coordinate 20,049 of CATKHJ010119016.1, read as the reverse complement.
GTTTAGTTCTCTCCGTTGATGTATATTATTAGTTTGTTTGGCCTTTGCCCTTTGAGTTGTCAATGCTCGTTGCCATCAGGGATGTGTGTCACTGTATGAACCGCACGATAAAATATGTGCAGTAACTGTATGTGTATTAAATAAAGCCATAATATTTTTTTCCAAGATAAATCAAATGCTTGTTTTAGTGATTTTTTTCTCATAATAATTTATTTCAAATTTAAATAAATTATAAGTGTAAAATATATTAACGTAATTTAAAATATAAAGTTTTATTTTATATTTTTAATAAATTTCAAATTTTATTTTCTAAAATATTTTTGATTTAATAACCTTATTAAATAAAAAATTAAAAAGAAATAAAATATATTTTATATTTATAATATTTTATTTAATTTTTAAAATATATAAACAAATTGTTTGAGAAATGAAAGAGAAACACCTAAAAATAAAAATTAGAGAGAGAGAGAGAGAGAGAGAGAGAGGGAGAGAGGAGAGAGATAGAGAGAAAAAAAAATGTTATATATGTTGTAAATCGGCTTATTAGTTCAGTAAATCAAAGACAATAAGAAGATATATAAAGCAATAAAATAAAGAGAGAGAGAAAATATGTAGAGAGTAAAAGGGATTTCAAACTCCTATTATTAGATTAACTCTAGCTTTCCTTATATAGAGGAATAGCTAGGGTTTAGTGTATACAACATTACTGAAATAACCCTATACTATAATCTCTTTAAAATATATACTAAAGGATGTTTAAGTAATATTCACATATAATAATTATTTATAACACTCTCCATTGGATATTACTTGCGCCATAAATATGCCTCGTTAAAAACCTTGCTAGAAAACCCAATGGAAAAAAACATAGCTAAGGAAAAGAGTACAATTTATGCGCTATTTTGTCATTGCACAGATTGCCTCATTAAAACCTTTGGTCAAGAAAACCCTGTGGTACAAAAACTTGATTAAGAAAAAGGAGTATAATCTTATACCGATTCGCTCCCCCTGATGAGGACAACATTTTAAAATGGCACATATCAATCAATAAAACAAGTCATTCAAATATGACATTAGATGAGGACTTAGTAAATAAGTATACTATGTTGTCACTCGAGCGAATTTGGTGGATATCTATTTCATCACTCTTCTGGAGCTTATGCGTATTAAAGAATTTGGATGAAATATATTTAATTCGGTCACCCTTGATATATCCACTTTTAGTTTGTGCAATGCATATTGCATTATTCTTAAACAATATAATGGGAGCATCTTTATTAAGGTACTTCAAGACCATAAAAATCTTTATAAAATTGCAGTATCATCATAAGTAAACAATATTTAGTTTGAGATTTATCCTTATATGGATCAGACAAATAACCAGCATTCGCATGCCAATATCAAATATGAATTATATGAAAATATAATCAAATCAATAAAGCCTCGAAGATAACACAATAAATCTTTTACACCACTCTCATGTCTCTTGGTAGGTGTAGAACTATACCTAGCTAGGAATTTTTCTTGCAAGATATATGAGTGCACTTATAGCACTTAAATATGGTACTTCAATACCAATTAATAGCTCTTTCTTATCTTCTTTAAGCCTAAAAATGATCTTTATTCACTTCCAGTGAGCGGATACTATTACTGTGCTTAAGGGAAAGGATTTACCCACGCAATATGCTTAAGTACCTTTTCCACATAAGTAGACTGGTGTATTAGGACTCATTTAAGGATAAATAATCGATCTGCAGGTCGATACAAAATTTTATTTCTCTTAAATTCATTCCAAACTCACTTTTCAAGAGTTTGTTAGGAGTCTCATTTAGATCATCAACATATACTACAATAATAATATAACCATTATGTGGTCTTTTATAAATACAAATGGACATAGTATATTATTCACATATCCTTCTTTCAATAAGGATTCAATCAAATGATTATACCATATATATCCATATTGTTTTAATCTATACAAGGATTTCTGCAATTCGATGTAATTTATGTCACATATTTTATGTGCATTTATTTCTATTATCTTTAGTCATTCAGGGACTTTCATATAAATATCATTTTTATAAGGCGCATATCAAGCCTTTCTTTAATTGCCATTTTAATTAAATATTGGAACGTGATCATATCCATAATAAGAGAATAAATTTTCACATAGTTAATACCAGGTTTCTACGAAAAATCTTGGCAATTAGCCTCGCTTTATATCTTATCACTTCATTATTCCCATTACGCTTTCGGACAAACATCCATTTATACACAATTGATTTCATATTTTAGGGAGTCAGCATAATAAGTTCGAATATCTTATCACTTCATTATTCCCATTACGCGTTGATTTTCATTTTTCTTTTTCACACACTAAGTCTATTTTTATATTAGCAGCAGACTAAGTTGACTAACTATGCTAAGACTAGAAGATTTGTCAAGGAAAAAGAAAAAAAAAAATCTTTATGTACAGCCATCATTATTATAACTCCTATAAATATTCCACTTGCCTTTTCTCTGAAGCCAAACACAAAAACAGTCATATCTATGGGGAAGATTATCTCTTGCATTAGGGTCAAATTATTGTATTACTGTTTCTTTGCATCTTTACTATTAGCTCTAGGAGTAAAAAACATCAATACTGATAAAGAAGCTCTTCTTGCCCTTAAACTTCATATAACTCATGACCCTTACAATCTATTGCAAACCAATTGGTCTATTAATAATTCTAACTCTGTTTGCAATTGGATTGGTATTACTTGTGGATTTCGCCACCATAGAGTCGTAGCTTTAGATATCTCAGACATGGGTCTTACAGGAACCATTCCACCACATTTGGGAAATCTCACATTCCTAACCTCTATCTCCTTCACCAATAACAGTTTCTATGGCTCTCTGCCGAATGAGCTAGCCCACTTACGCAGGATGAAATCTTTCACCTTCGCAATCAACAACTTGAGAGGGGAGATTCCGTCATGGATTGGTTCATTCACCCAACTTCAACTGTTAAAACTAGGTTCTAATAATTTTTCAGGTCCTATACCCTCTGCAATCTTCAACATTTCTTCGTTGCAAGAAATTGATATTAGTGAAAACTGGCTTTCAGGTTATATTCCAGCCACCTTAGTTACCAATTACATGTCTTCACTTCGAATGATCGATTTTTCAACTAATAACCTAACAGGTCCACTCCCACTAAATATATGCAGCCATTTTCCTAATTTGGAAGAAGTTTATTTGAGTTTCAACCAATTTCATGGTGTAATTTCCACTTTGTTCCAATGTAGCCAATTAAAATTTTTATCTCTATCTTACAATTATTTTCAAGGAAGCATACATAGGCACATTGGGAATTTGACCTTGCTTCAACAATTATATCTTGGCCTGAACAATTTTGGTGGTAAGTATATGCATCATATTGAAATTATTATCATATTGAATTCAATTGATGATATGATTTCAAAACAAATGAATTGACAACATAAAATTCAATTGAATTGAATGCTTTCAAAATTTGAATATTTTTAAACTCACCCTATAAAGATTGCAATTAAAAAAAAATTATAAGATTGCAAACGAAATGGGTGAAATAAGTATTTAAAGGAAAAAAAAAGAAGGAAATAACCCAACATACTGATGTATATATATATATATTCTATATGCATTTTTTCATATGTTCTCATTGCAAAGCATGCATCCAAAAATAGTTATGGCTTTCAAAACGAGATATAACTTAAGCAAATATTTTGTCATTGTACAAGCAGGTACTGAAATTCCAACCACCATTGGAAATCTTTTTAATTTGGAGATATTAAGCCTAATAAGATCTGGATTAACTGGTGTTATTCCTTCTACTATCGGAAATCTAACACTGCTAAAGATGCTTGATTTGAACGAGAACCGTATGACAGGTTTGGCACTCTAATTATTCTTTGTAGGGTGAATTTCTTGTTTGCCATATTTTATCTCCGTTTAACAATTTTCAATGGGTTACAAATTTACAAATTTAGAGTACGTTTGATAAGCCGTAATGCAATGTGATCAAATGCATTTCTACTATAATGTTTAGACTAAAAATGCATTTGATTATATTACATTATATTGCATTATGCTCTATCAAACATACTATAAAAATATGTTTGGTATACCGTAATGAGATGTAATGTAATATAATCAAATGCATTTTTAATATAAACTAGCTCTGTCTCATGCAAAGAGTATTCAAATTATCAACACCCCTCCTGCTAGTGTTAACCAAATTGTTAGAGAAGACTTGAGTGGGGTCTGTATGGCTCGTCTTGTAAGGCCCCTTTCTATGTAATGTTTTTTTTTTTTTTTTTTTTTGGGTATACCTCCTTTCATGATATCAAAAAATACATTTGATTACATTATATTACATCTCATTACAGTTTATTAAACATTATCTAAGTGTATAGAGTTATCTCATATACAAAATCAAGCTAAAGGATATGATTTAAATTAATATCTATGAGAAACTCAAATTTCATTATCATTTAAATTCTAATTTTCTTGTTTATTTTTAATATTTAATAATTTGATATATAACCATTAAATTTATATATTAAGATAATGTTTTTCTCACCATCAATAGAAAACAAAATATATATAATAATAATTTTAAATTTTTTATTAGTTATTCATCTATATTTAAACTCAAGTATTAGCTAACTAGCATACGATGTTTCAAATACTAAATTAAAACTAAAATTTATATATATTTTATTCTATTGTTATCTGTTGCTATTACTCTCTATTTCTATTTATAATTTAGGAATATATTAATAATAGCATTAAACAATTAATTTCACACCCATACAATATATATAGGTAAATCCCACATTTATGTGATTGGGGATTGATGCTCTAAATTAATAATTCTATTTCTTAGATATTTGGTTCCAATAGAATCTATAATTTTATGGATTCAATTAAAATGTTGTTTTTAGTTAATAAAGCTATGATTTATGGCAGGTACAATTCCATCTGAGATTGGTAATCTTCCTAACCTTGAAGAAATATATCTAGGAGTTAATAGTCTCGTTGGACTTGTTCCCTACACAATATATAATACTTCAACCTTGATAACGATGACATTAACTATGAATCAACTTTCAGGCCAACTTTCGGTGAGCAAAGGTATCTATCTTCCGAATCTTGAGCAATTTTACATTGCAGAAAATAACTTCAGTGGTCTGATTCCCATATGGCTCTCCAATGCTTCCCAGCTCATTAATCTTGACCTGGGTTCTAACTCATTCTTTGGCTATATTCCTGATGCGCTTGGTAATTTAAAAAACCTGGAGTTTCTCGATTTGGTAGAAAACCACCTTACCACCAGATCTTTGTCTTCAGGATTGAGTATATTTTCCTCTTTGTCTAATTGTAAATATTTGAGAAATTTATATGTGAGTAGTAATCCTTTGAATGGCACTCTTCCAATTTCTCTAGCAAATTTATCTTCTTCCCTTGAGGTGTTGAGCGCCTCTGATTGCGGAATTATAGGCAACATACCCAAAGAAATTGGCAACTTAAGCAGTTTGTCAATTTTGCATCTTGAAATCAATGATTTGAGGGGAACCATTCCTACTACAATTGCAAAATTACAGAAGCTCCAAGCTTTGTATCTCAACAATAATAAATTACAAGGGTCCATCCCTTCAGAGTTATGTGATTTACAAAGTTTAGCTTATCTGTATCTTGGGGAAAATGAGCTCATTGAACCAATTCCTTCATGCTTAGGTAATGTCACTTCTCTAAGGACTCTCTCCATGGAGATGAACAAATTTACTTCTACAATACCTTCATCCTTGTGGAGGCTTAAAGATGTCCTGGAAGTAAACTTGTCATCAAATTCTCTCACTGGCTTTCTCCCACCAGATATTAGCAATTTGAAAGCTGTCACACTCCTTGATTTATCAGGGAATCAATTATCAGGTGATATCCCACCTAGCTTTGGAAGCCTTAAAACTCTAACCAACCTTTCTTTGTTAAACAATAGATTGGAAGGCTCTATTCCTCCATCACTTGGGGATACAATAAGCTTGGAATTCTTGGATTTATCAAACAATAGTCTCACTGGAGAAATTCCCAAGTCCTTGGAAAAACTTTTGTATCTCAGCTCTTTCAATGTGTCTTTCAATGAATTGCAAGGAGAAATACCCAGTGGAGGACCATTTACAAACTTCTCGTTTCAATCATTTCTGGGGAATGAAGGGCTCTGTGGTGCACCTAGATTGCAACTCCAACCCTGCAAAATTAGCATTCATCGACAATCAAAGACATCTAAAACACTGAGATATATATTGCTTGCAATAGGATCGACTATAATTTTGACAGTACTGGCCTTTGTTATTATCTTCATCATGCATCGCAAAAGGAACTTGAGACTTTCAAATCAAGAACAGTTGTTACCTTTAGCAACATGGACAAGAATTTCCTTTGAAGAACTTAAGCAGGCAACAGATAATTTTCATGAGATCAACTTGCTTGGAAAAGGTAGTTCCGGCTCAGTATACAAAGGGACTCTTCAGGATGGGATGCATGTTGCAGTAAAAGTTTTCAATCTGCAACTAGAAGCAGGATTCAAGAGTTTTGATGTTGAGTGTGAAGTATTGCGAAGAGTTCGCCATCGAAATCTTGTCAAAATCATCACTGCTTGTTGTAACATTGATTTTAAAGCCTTGGTTCTTGAATACGTGCCTAATTGGAGCCTTGAGAAATGGTTGTATTCTCATAATTATTTTATGGACATCTTGCAGAGGTTGAACATAATGGTTGATGTTGCATTGGCATTAGAATACCTTCATTATAGTTCTACAACACCTGTGGCGCACTGTGATTTAAAGCCAAGTAATATTCTATTGGATGAAGATATGGTTGGTCATGTAAGTGATTTTGGCATTGCAAAACTCCTTGGAGAAGAGCACTCTATCATACAAACTATGACTCTAGCTACTGTTGGGTACATGGCACCAGGTGATGTCTCTTCTTTAATTATGACTTGATTTAATATAAAGCTTTTATATATTCACATTAGAGATTGTGAAGTATTTAATTTAGTTTGCCCCTTCTCTTTCCCACTTTTTTGATGATTGAATGAAATTTAAATGCAGAATATGGATCAGAAGGACTGGTTTCAATACGAGGTGATATGTATAGCTACGGTATTTTGGTGATGGAAACTTTCACAAGAAAAAAACCCACAGATGAGATGTTTACAGAGAAAATGAACATGAAGCAGTGGGTCAGAGATTCACTTTCATTGCCTTGTGGAGTCACTGAAATTGCAGATTCCAATTTATTGAAACGCAATGAACAACATTTTTCTGCCAAAAAGGATTGCATAGAATCTATTTTAATATTGGCTCAAAAATGTTGTGCAGATTTACCTGATGAGAGGATAGATATCAAAGATGTTTTTAGCACTCTCAAGAAGATTAAAGGGAAGTTCCTAATGGATATTCGGCGGACTTAATACAAGATTGTCATTTTTGTTTATTGTTGTTGCTAAACTTTCTTTTTGGGTTTAGTGGGAACTTTTAAAAGAGAGAAGAGATTTAGCAGTTGAACTTCAAACTTTTTACATTAGAATTGACAATACAAGTCATTTTATACAATATTTATGTAATGGTATGTATAAAATGGTATAATAAAATTTACAATTGTTGAAAAGATTATTAAGAGCAGCTAAGCTAATATTTGCATTAGCTTAGTGATCTTCTATAATCTTTTAGCTGTTATAGCTATTGCACAATAACTTAGAGTTGTAATGGCTTTTTGCATCAGTAACATGTTTAAATCAAATTTGAAATTTGATTAGATAAAATTCAAAATTATTTATAATCAAGCTTTGTAAGCGCCTTGTAAAAAAGCTAAATGATGTTCCTTTGTGAATTGAAAAAAAAAATAATAAAGTTGCAGCAAATTCTTCATATCTCTTTTCCACTTTATTAATGATTGAATGAAATTTAAATGCTGAGTATGGATAAGAAAGGACTGGTTTCAATCAGAGGTGATATGTATATAGTATAGCTACGGAATTTTGCTGATGGAAACTTTCATAAGAAAAAAAAAAAAAAAGGTCCACAGATGAGATGTTTAATAAGGAAATGAGTATAAAACAATAACGTGGATGCTTAGCGTCAAGCTGATGTAGCGCTCTGGCATTCATATCAATAAAATTTGATTGGATTTCCAATGGGTACCATCATCTTTGAAGTTTTGGTACCAAAATGAAAAAAATTAAAAATTTAGTACCAATTTGAAATATAATGTAAAATTTTGATACTAAAAGAGCTATTTACCCTAATATATTCCTAAAACCCAACACATACTAATCAAATCTTTTTTAGTATTTCAAATGAGAGTAGGCTATGATAAACCCTTTTAGCTAACAAATTTTAGAAGTTCTTGCGTTTAAAGTTTATCCATATGAAATTCTTATAGAGTAAGTACAAGAAAAGAATATACAATCTCCTATATATACTTGCTTTCAGATGAGATTCACTAAAAAAACCTTCCTTAAGCCACAAGGTCTTCAGCTACAAAGTCCAGCCAAAAATTCTAATCTATCAACAAAAAACTAAAAAAAAAAAAATCCTAACTTGGACATATTCCACAAGAATAATTGAGAAAATTTCAGAAGCATATTTTGACATGGTAATAACCAATTAGTAGGATTCACTTCCCACAATTTTAGATTGTAGTTAACTGATCATAAATATAAGTCATACTATTTTCATAAGCATGATGACCAGATACATCCATTAATTTCCCTATTCGAATTGTGGTCTTGTCCTATGTTGTATTTTATTATTTTTCCAATACAACCATACCTTTCCACAGATTAACGCCATGATTGAAGCCAAAAAATAAAAATATAAATATAAAACCCGATTATTATATAACGCCCCAATAACTATTCCTACATTACTAACAAATTAACATCATTCACGCACTAAAACTGGTTTGTATGTGACAAGAACCTACATTGAATATAGGCAAGAATTTTCTGTTATGTATAGACAAAAGCTTTGGTCATGTTGGAAAAATTAAAGGAGATAGAGATGATTGATAGTCTGTAATTCCATATAAATTATCACATCTTTTGTTTGTCCCGGGTTAAGTAATTAATTAAAAATATATTTATATATATAGTATCAAATTTTGAACAAATAAATATTGATAATCATTAATCAATAATATATGGTTTTGTTGACACGGCCCAAAAATAGACCCAAAATGAGAAAATGGGTTGTAGCATTGTCAGAGTTTGCATTGCAGCATGTCCCTCAGAAAGCCATCAAAGGACAAGCCTTGGCCTATTTCTTAGCCCATCACCCGACTAAAGAAGAGCCGAACAAAGAAATTAATTGTGTGTTTAGTGAGAATTGGAAAATGTGGTTTGACGGGTCAAGGACCATGAGTTCGATTGGTACAGAAATAGTACTAACTTCACTTTAGGGCATATCAATAAAGTTGGGATTCGTGCTCGGTTTCCCTTGTACAAATAATCAAGCCGAGTATGAAGCTCTAATTATTGGGCTTGAGATTCTTGTCGAACTTGGAGTACGATTGGTAGACATAAAAGGTAATTCTTTACTGGTTATAAAACAAGTGTTTGGAGAATACAATTGTGAGTCAACAGCGCTTCGGCCATAGTACAATAAAGCTATGCATCTTCTTGATAGTTTTGACCCCTTCTCCTTAGAGTTTGCTTTAAGGGCCGAAAATGAGGAGGCAAACCAGCTGGCGCAGGGGGCATCTGGATATCTGGCTTGGTTCGGGGAGGTACCTTTGGAGTTTAGGCTGACTTCTGTATTATGTATTAAAGGCATAGATCAGCTATAATAGCAAGTTGAAAGACATAAGGGTATCTTCAGCATAGATTTGACTAAAGATTGGCGAACTGAGCTAATCGAATACTTGAAAAATCCATCCTCAGGAGTAGAACATAAAGTAAAGCTCATAGCCCTAAGGTTTTGGGAAGATAATGGGGAGCTGTATTGGAAACACCCTAGTGGAGAACTGTTACTGTGCCTTGGCCCAAAAAAAGATATGTCGGCAATGGTCGAGGTCCATGAGGGGGTTACTGGTGCTCATCAATTTGAAAAGTTAATGAGGCAACTCTTGGAGCAGCACGACTATTGGTGGTCAAACATGGAGAAAGATTGCTTCAAATGTGCTAAAGGATGTGAAGCTTGCCAAAAACATGGGCCGATCCGATTAGTTCCAGCCGATGAGCTCCATTCAATAATCAAGCTGTGGCCGTTTAGAGGATGGGCGATAGATATTATTGATAAAATTTATCCACCTTCCTCTAAGCAACATTCTTTCATTTTAGTGGCCACGGATTATTTTTTTAAATGGGTCGAGGCTATTCCATTGAAAGTTGTGAATCAACAGTTGGTCATAAAATTTTTCAAGGAATACATTCTACACCGAAGCAGTCTACCACAATCAATCACGATCGATCAAGGGACGATATTCACAGGGGATGAGGTCAAAGAGTTTTGTAAAGAATTCAGTATCAAGTTGATTCACTCCACACCATACTATGCTCAAGCCAATGGCCAGACCGAAGCTACCAATAAGCTAATCAAAATGAACATTTAGAATATGGTAGATGATAACCCTAGAGTTTGGTATGAGATACTAAGCGAGACTTTACGGGTGCTCCGAACCACATTGAAGACTGCCACGAGGGCGACACCATACAAATTGGTGTATGAGCATAGTGTAATGATCCCGATCGAGTTAACAGTGAAATCTTGGCGTCAAAGATTCCAAGATGAACTTTTAGTCAACCAGTATACCCAAGCCATGCTCAAGGAATTGGATGACTTAGATAGTGACTGGCTAGTGGCCTTAGACTGAATTCAAGCACAAAAAAAAAAAAAAAAAAAGAAAAGAGTGGAGCGAGCTTATAACAAAAGAGTTCGGCCAAAAGACTTTAAGGTTGGAGATTTGGTCAGGAAGGTCATCTTACCAATAAGATCTGAGACGCTTGAGCTCGGTATATGGTCTCCTAATTGGGAGCGCACGTTTGTGGTAAAAGAAATCAAAGGAAATGGAGCCTACCGATTGTTGGACCAGAATGGAGAGCTACATGATCAGTCAATCAACAACAAATTTATGAAGCCATATGTGCCATCACTTTGGGAAGGCTTAGACCGATCTTTATTTGAACAGAAATGATCTCAAAATGTAAAAGGCTGAGCCTTTAACTTAAGTTCGGCCTAATCTAATGAAAATGTACCGGTTGGCTTTTATAATAGCCGATTTCCTTTTGTTCAACAATAAAAGTTCTGATTATGTGCTAATTTTTGTTGTTTATTTGGCTTCATAGTATGGCAATAAAAAGCTGACATCAAAACAAGCACATCAAAGTATACGTCCAAAAAAAGGTCGACCTCTCAGCCACCAAATATATTGAAAAAAAAAGAACAGTCACAACCAAATGAACTAAACTGTAAAATGTTCATTAATATACTTCAAAAATCGGCCTTAAGGCAGTGATTACAAAGAATATTGTTCAAAAAAGACTCATAGACTGAACTGATTACAAAATAGAAAAAGTTGTTAATATTTTTAGAAATTTTCCCATGATGAGCCTTGGCTGAGGCAAGCTGAGGTTCGAGCCCACATACTTCGGAAGATAATTTTCATTTTAAGGCAACCGTAGACTCGACTTCAGCTTTGGCTTTCTTCAAAGATTCAATATTGCGCTCTCTATGCCGAGCGATCTCGGAACATTGTGCCTTCTGTTTATGAAGCTCCTTCTCATGTCTCCTGATCTCTTCATCAAGGCCCTTACATTGCTCGGCCAACCCTTGACCTTGTTGAACGATCTCCATGCCTGATTTTCTCAAACTTTGGATTTTAAGATTAGTCTCAGTCACTTGATATGAAAGTTGCTTGTGGGCATTCAAAATGGAGTCGACAAATCTATAAGCTTGGGCAAGATTATCTAGGTCAGTCAATAAATGATCAATAGTAGCTTTATGACTGACCATCATATGGGCTTCAATAACATGTGCTGAGACGAAGGAAAGCAATTCCCGTATCAAATTCAGTGAAGCATCTTCAAGTAAGAGAGCAGGGCCGATCTCCTTAAGGGATACCAATTTGTCTATATGCTGTTTAATTTGAAGTGCAAGCTAGAGATCTTCGTTTCACTTCAAAGCTTTTTATGTTCAATAATGGCGGAATCATCTTCAACTACTCTTCCTCAAAACATCTGAGCTTCCACTACTCAGGATCCTTTGGAAGATCCTTCATCTCCTTACTTTCTTTATCATTTAGAGAATCATAGCTCTGTCATTGTATCACCTAAACTCACTTCCATGAATTTTGCTTTATGGAAAAGATCATTTTTACTTGTAGTTTCAATTCGAAACAAATAAGGCTTCCTTGATGGAAGCATTCCTAAGCTAGCATCACAGAGTCCTTTTTATCTACCTTGGATGCATTGCAATAGCCTAATGATTGCTTGGTTATTGCGATCGATTTCTACTCTAATTGCTTTAACAGTCTTTTACATGGAGGAGGCTAGTCATATTTGGGAAAAACTCAATCAAAGGTTCTCACAACCTGATGATTCAAGGATCTGTCACCTTCAACACTTACTTTGTTCACTCACACAAGGTACTAAAATAGTTGATGGTTATTTTACTGAGTTAAATGGAATTTGGGAGCAATTAAGAAGCTTTAGACCATTACCTCATTGTTCCTGTGGTCACTGCAATCAACAATGTTTACAGTTGTATATATATCTTCAACAAAATGATTATGTTTTTAAGTTCTTAAATGGACTTAATGAGTCTTTTTCAGCCTTGAGACCACAAATCATTCTTATGAAACCTTTCCCAACCCTAGATCAAACATACAACATGATCCTTTGAGAATAAAATCAGAGATCTCTTCATTTGCAGTCAAAAGTACTTAGTGATGCTACTATTATGGTTGTGAGGAAAGGAAAGTTAGACTTGTTATACACACACTATGGCAAGCCTGGACATCTCAAACAATAGTGCTACGTACAGATTGATAGGCTTTCCACCTAATTTCAAGTTTACTAGACTAAGAAATAATGTGCAATCATCTGCTCATCAAGTTCTATTCAAGACCAAGACAATGGTGGTGTTCATTCTAATTCTATGTCTCAACTCAATCTTTTCAAAAACTAATGGCACTCATTGAAACTCAGAACACATCTCAAACAGGTTCACATCTTGATATTTTAGAAGCACACTTAACTAATGCTATAGATCTAAAATCCGCAGTGTTCTCTGCCTCTCATTCTTATATGTTCAATCAGTCACTATCTCAATGTTTAATTGTCACGACTTGACTCCATGGGCACGTGATCGGTACTAGGGTACGAAAAAATTTAAAGCCTCCAAAGCTCATAGTCAGTCAGACCTGTCTAATTAACATAAAAACTGCATGAGTCTAACAACAACGATCACATCTTAAAGGCTATGGACCCACCTACTAAACAGAACCTATATACAACATCTTAATAAAGTCCTCCATATCAGGTTTCTGTTTGGCAGAGAATCTCATCATACCATGATATAGATAATCAGAAAATAAATCAGAAGTATTAATAGGATACAAGTTCAATCTATTGTAATTGCAAAATCTAGAGTTGATAATAAAATACATAACATTTAATTAAGATAAACTTCACTGCCGGAGGAGATGGCAGAGAGACTCAATAATAATAATAACTTCTAGGCTCATCTTGTAACCTGAAAAAATAAGGAGACAGGGGTGAGTGCCTCAACTCAGTAAATGATACTAACTAATATACAAACCTGGTGCTCTATAGCCAGTCTATAAGTAATGCTCATGCATCGTGCCACAAACAAATAATCACATAATCATACAAGGATGAAAATCAGTCCACATGAACCACACTAAACCTCAATCTAGGGAGCTGATCCCCCTATCTGGCTCTCTGAATCCAAATACTATCTCTTAAGTTCCAATACATATGGTCTCAGCTGTCCATAGTCCAAGCCACGCAGCGCCGACCCGACTGACAGCAGCGCCGGGAGATAAGCAAGCCCCTAAGCCTTCATTCACCAGTCATAGTTCATCAATCATAATCATATTCATATTCCTAAGTGGTTCTATGTCATCACAATCCCATCCAACATCCACAATTAATATGCAATACCAAAATAATGAAAAATCACATACATATATCAGAATGCTTAATTTATATTCATAATGCATACTTATATACATATATATACATACAATAAATGTAAATGCATGGAAAATAGAAAAATATATTAGAAAGTATCACTCACAACTCTAATGCTGAACTCAGACTCGATCACTAGCTTGGCTCTGGAGCTGCAGAAGATGATCCTGGATGATCTAAAGAATAAAATATTAAAGGACCATCATAATAAGAATTATAAGAACCAAAAGATAGACATTCTAAGACTGCGTAAAAATATACCAAAAATTCGGCAGAGTTTTCCCTAGAATAGATCTAATCCCCTTGAAACATAGACAACATAACGCAACTCACAATAATCACAAATGCCTCATCTGAGCCTCCACAATAATTCACAACCTTTCTCAACCAATTACACATAGTTCTAATATCTGGAAAATTTTCATCCAAGTCATATAACTCAATAATTTCATTTTAAATGATCCAATTTAGCACAAAGTTACTAATAATTTACTAACATCATAATCATAATTATTCATACTCATTCATAAACTTATAACTTAAATTTTATGAATTTACAAACAATTTATATAAATTAACGGTCGTCGAAAAATTAATATTTAATTGAGAATAATTTATTTCTGACTTACCGGAGTGGAATTTGGCAAAACTAATTTATGAAAACTATTCAGGAGGTCGAAAACTAATTTCTGAGACACAGTCGTCGAAATGTCGCTGGAGTCGCCTTCGGTCGCAGGTCTACTTTGCCACCCACGTGCCGCCGCTGGTGGCCAAATCAAATGGGGTTGGAGGCTTTGGAAACCTCTTCACTCTAGGAACATAATTGCACCGGTCGTGCTTGCTCACTCGCCGAAAATCGGTCGGAATCTTATCGGAAAGCCGCGAGCTTCTCAGTCTCCAATCTCCCTCTCCGGTGAACCTCAGGTGGGGATTAATGTTTCAAATGAAATCTAGAACCAATAGGAAACTATAGAAACTAGAATCACTAAATTTGGAGTTCAATTGAGAGAGTTATGACTAATTGAAGTTTTTGACCAAGATGGTCACCGGAGCTACTTTGGACAGAAATATTTCCTTAACTAGTAACCTGAATCGAGCAAGACTAGTGTCTATGAACTCTCTCCTCATAACACTATATAAGGTGGTGTGGGAGGTGTCGATCACCTCCCTCTGGTTTAGCTGGAAATAGTAGCCAAAACAGCCTTTCTTCTTCTCCTCTTTTCCCCTCTTCTGCTTGTTCTTCTTCCTTATGTGACCAGCAGATTTAACATCTGCTAGCTATGCAGTCATCCTTGAGGCTGCTACATGGCAGCCTTGGTTTGGTCCCTCTTATATATATATATATATATATATATATATATATAAATTATTAAAATTATTATTTAATTACCAAAATATAAAATTTATTACTCCCATATATAATTTTTTTTAATAATATTCAAATTTTATTTAATTAAAAATTTAGGGTGTTACATCAATATCCTAAATTGGTGATACAGGAGCTACTGATCATATAGTGTGTTTAGTTACTCTATTTACTACTTGCTATCCTGTTTTTGGTTGTTCAGTGAGATTGCCCAATGGTTCAAGAGCTAAAGTCACTCATATTGGTAGTGTAGGTCTTAATTCACATGTTACTTTGCACAATATTTTGTGCATTCCTTCATTCACTTTCAACTTGCTGTCTGTAAGTAAACTTACTATTCAAAAGTATATTTGCCTCATATTCTTATCTCATTATTGCTTTACCCACTAGGCAAAAAAAAAAAAAAAATTTGTTTACCCAGGTCCTCTCATCATGGATCACGATTGGCTTGGCTAAGGTTCATCAAGGCCTTTAGTTCCTAGAAATGTCTTCAATTGTTTCTAATAAAATTGTTTCCAGCTCTATTCCTTGTGTTTTACCTTCTGTAAATACTGTGTCCTGTGAAACTTGGCATCATAGATTGGGCCATACTTCCATTCATAATTTTCCTTCTTTAAAATCTTTAGTTTCTTCTCAGAATAAGAATAAGAACACTGAGGCTCCTTGTGTAACTTGTCCCAAAGCCGAAATGAAAAGACTTCCTTTTCCAGACTTAGTTGTTTCTGTCACTGGTCTGTTTGATCTTGTACACATGGATGTATGGGGTCCATATTCTCAGCATGATATGACTAAGAATCACTATTTTTTGTCAATTGTTGATGAGTTTTCTAAATGCACATGTGTTTTTCTTATGAAGCACAAATTTGAAGTGTCTCAATGGGTTCAATATTTTTATGCCTTCATCTTAAACCAGTTTCAAATTTCCATCAAAACAATAAGAACATATCAAGGATCTAAATTTCAACTCACACATTTTTATCATTCTAAGGGCATTGTTCATCAGAGAACCTGTGCTTACACCCCTCAACAGAATGGCACTGTTGAGAGGAAACATCAACACATTCTTAATGTTGCCAGATCCATTTTGTTCCATGCTAATCTCCCTCTCAAGTTCTGAGGAGATGCCATACTAACTGCAGTATATTTGATCAATTGAACTCCCTCTCACTTACTTTCTGACAAGTCCCCTTATGAAATTTTGTTAAAATAACCACCTTCATATCAGCACCTCAGGTCATTTGGTTGCCTCTGTTTTGCTGCTAATGTTACTAGTCATAGGACCAAATTCGATATCAGAGGAAAACAATGTGTCTTGCTAGGTTATCCCAATGGTGTCAAGGGCTATAAACTGTATGACTACTTGTTTTATTTCTAGGGATGTTCACTTTTATGAGCATATATTTCCATTTCAGTCTCAGTTTGTTTCTACTCAACCCCCAATGTCTCAATCTCCAGTATCTTTTTCTCTTGTTTTACCTTATATTCCTTCTAACATGTCACATGATTTTTCTGAGTCTTTTTCAGAAAATATCTCATTACTTCATTCACAACTTACAACTTCCTCAAGTAGTAGAATCAAATGCTTCACCACACTCAGATTTTGTTACACCTCACTCTTCTCCAATTCCAGAAATACTAACACTCTATCTCCTTTTATTGCTGACCAATCCAGTCCTTCAGATACTCAATTATCACAATCATCTCAACATCATCATAATTCGTTTTCTCCTTCTTCGTCTCCAATTCTCAAAAGAAGTTCTAGAATTTCTAAGCTACCTTCCTGTGTCACATATTATTATCAACTTACAAAACCTTTTTTTGCTTCTCAAATCTCATCTGTTTCCTATCCTTTATCCAAATATCTTTCATATAATCACTTGTCTTCCTCATATAAGCAATTTGCCTTGTCTATATCTTCAGATTCTGATCCTGTTACTTATGAACAAGCAATTCAGTTCCCTTATTGGAAACTTGCTATGGATGGTGAATTGCAAGCTTTGATTCAAAATAACACTTGGCAAGTGGTTTCTTTACCACCAAATAAAGTTCCTATTGGTTGTAAATGGATCTATAAGACCAAATTTCTGAGTGATGGCAGTATTGACAAATACAAAGCCAAGTTAGTGGCAAAGGGATACACTCAAAAACTTGGTTTTGATTACCAAGAAACCTTTAGTCTAGTGGTTAAACACACTACTGTCAGAGTTTTTTTTAGCTTTGGCTGCCATTAATGGTTTGTTCTTGGCTCAATTATATGTGAACAATGCTTTCCTTAATGGTGATTTGATTGAGGAAGTTTATATGGATGTTCCCAAGGGTTACCAGATTCAGGAGGAGACAGGAATGCAATCTGGTAACCGCAACAGCAGCAAGCTTGATTGCAAATTGAACAAGTCTTTGTATGGGTTAAAGTAAACATCCAGGTAGTGGAACACTAAGTTCACTGAGTGCTTAACTTCTCTTGGCTTTGCACAATCAAAATTTGATTATTCATTATTCTTTAAAGACACAGCTACTGGTTTTATTGTGCTATTAGTATATGCGGATGACATTGCAATTGCAAGCAACAACATGTCACTGATATCAGAATTGAAAGAGTTGTTGGGTTCTAGTTTCAAGCTGAATGATTTAGGTCAACTAAGATATTTCTTGGGACTAGAAATAACTAGATCAGAAGGAGGAATTTCTCTATCTCAGAGAAAATATGAACTTGAATTAGTAGAGGAATGTGGTCTGTTAGCAGCAAAACCTTCAAGCATTCCTATAGATGTAAATCATAAATTGATACATGATGACATCAATTTGATACAGGATCCTTTCATGTACAGAAAATTGGTTGGAAAATTAATGTACTTGACCTTGACAAGGCCATATATTACATATGTTGTGCAAGTGTTAGCTTAGTTCATGGACAAGCCTGCAGAGGTACACCTTTCAGCAGCCTTCAAAGTTGTTAAATATCTAAAAAGTTCTCCTGGACAAGGAATTTATTTCTCATCTCAATCAAAAGTACAGTTAGAGGCATACTCAGATAGTGATTGTGGTATTTGCAAGGAGATAAGAAGATCTCTCACAAGCTTCTGTGTTTTCTTAGGAGAGTCTCTTATCAGTTGGAAGTCAAAGAAGCAAAATGTTGTTTCAAGAATTTCAGCAGAAGCTGAATACAGGTCAATGGCTTCTGCATCAAGTCAACTCACATGGCTAGTTCAATTGTTGAAAGATTTCAATGAAGATCATAAGCAACCGGCAATTTTACATTGTGATAATGTTTCAGCTATCCATATTGCTAAGAATCCAGTGTTTCATGGAAGAACGAAACACATAGAGATGGATTGCCATTTTGTGAGAGTGAAGGTGGTTTCTAGAAAGATCGTGGCAGACAAGTTGACAAAGGCATTGCATCCAGGGCAATTCAATTTCCTGCTAAACAGGATTAACATAAACAATATATATGCTCATCTGGAGGGGGAGTGTGAAAAGGAAATTGAAACTAAAACTAGTAAAGCTTCTGGTTAGTTAGGTTGGTTTTATGTAAATTATCAAATTCAGTTAGCTGTAACTGAATCCGTTTCATGTGTAGTAGGTGTGAGCTTAGAGTAGTACAGGTGTCATCTTTCTATAGATTGAGTTGTTTTAGTTTCATGTATATAAGAGCTTAGCTTGATGCTCTGCTTTCTGTAACTTCATTCTTATTCAATCAATTTCATTTCTTCAATTCATTCTTTTCTTATAACAGAAGCCCTGAAACAACAAGCACATAGCAATGTGTTACTGAAAATTTTTGGAAAGTAGAATGCACAGAACGTGTTTGAGAAATGGTCTCTAAGAGTATGATTTATTCACTATTTTCATATTGCAAATGAGGAGAGTCGAGGTAGCTGCATTGGACAAGAAGTTGTTCAGGAAGGTGCAAACCCATTGGAGGTAAGAACGGTCTGATGTTAGATCTTGGTGTTTTAGCCAAGTTTGCAAGAGCTGAGCGTTGATGGTAGTCGATATTTGCGAGTGAAGTAACAGAAACATGAAGTTTTGCAGGACACGGGATTGATGGATGCGATAGAAAAGAAGCGGAGGAATAGAAGCAGGAAGACATGGGATGTCCAACTCAGCAAAAATAGATTTTTGTCAAAATTCAAAAAGTAAAGTTCCTAGAAAACATGAAGTTATTATTATTTTTTTTCAATTTCACATTCAGAGCGTATGTGAAAAAATATTAATAAAATAATTAACAAGCTAGTCTTGGCAAGCAGAATTCTAGCTGAAATTATAAACGGTGTAAAATTTATTAAAAATTAAAATTTCGTGACTCGAATTATCAAAATTCAAAGTTTATGTTATTATTACAAATTTGGTGAAAATTGATGAATATTTTTGTAATTAACCCATTTAATTATTAGCTTGTATACTAGGAATTATACTTTCAAGAATATTAAAAACACTG
>CATKHJ010119010.1:0-15826 GCA_949750685.1 Vernicia montana | reverse complement strand
AATTATCAATTATCAATAGAACAATTTGGTGGTTATGAAAGAAAGAGGCATTTGAGCCTTAGGTTTCAAACACAACCATAATAGTATAATAATCACTCACCTTAATCAATGCAAATCCCAATATAGCTTGCAATCAATCTCTAGAGCAAGCAAATGTGGTCACAACCTCCATCATCATCAATCCTTCTATCCCTATGAGAATCTATAGAAACCCATATGGAAAATATAGATAATTCAATAATCTATCAATCTTAATCTATATAACAATGCTAATGATGTTTACCCATCTCAATCTTACTATAAATTCCTATCTATTGAAAGGAATTGAAGGAAATGGAATAAACCCAACTTACCTTCAAACAAGCGCTTGGACAAAGAGAAGAGAAAATAGATATCTTAACCCTAGATCCTCTTAACCATGCAATAAATGAGCTTCCTTGATCATTAATGAAGATAGATGAAGAGAAAATTGAGAGAATATGAGTTTAGAAACTCAGAAAATCGGGTAGAAATGAATTTAGGGCTTTAAATTCCTTTTTATAGAGCCAATTTCTGATTCTGACCCCGATATAAGTCGCGGTCGCTGTATCTGGGTAGCAGTCGCAAATGTCTACTGTTCACATGACTGTTCATTCTTTCATCATTACCAGGCAGAAGCATTCGCGGTGGTTGTCGTGCCTATGATCGCGTTCGCTACTCCTCTGTTGCGGTCGCGACATGAATATTACGGTCGCTATTTCATTTAGGCCATATTACTAAAATTAGGCAGAAGCGTTCGCGTCCTGAGTCGCGCCCACTGTCGCGATCGCTACTTTGGCTCTGCAACACTACTTAGTGAAACTCCAGTCTTTAAATCATTATCTCAATCCCAATCAATATAATACACCATTGTACATGATTCAACATTTGCAAATTATTCATATCATATTATTATTGTACTCTATCTATGGAGAAGGTCGAAGACCAAGGGCGAACGTTGAAGGTCGAAGGCCGAAGACCAAATTACTCTTCTTTTAATTTTCTCAAACACTTGTAACTCATTCAAATCATCAATTAGAAGTTAATACAATGTTCGGGGTATTACATAATCTGTTGAAACTGAAGGTAAAAATGATGAAAAGGAAGATGATGATGATGATCTTGATAAGGTTTTTATTTTTTGTTGATATTTTTATGTTATGTTGTAAAGTTTATAGATATAGTATATTTGGTTTATAATCTTATTTTATTCTGGTTTGTTTGTTTATAGATGTATTGTTTGTTTAATTTAATTTAATTTTTTGTGTGTAATTAGCATGAAGAAGAGGAAGAATGTTTGGATTAAAAGGATGGTAATGATGATGATGAGGATGGTTCTAGTAATGGTAGTGGTGATGGAGGGAGTCAAGATCATGGTAATGTTAATGAAGGTGATGATGATGGAGAAAGTAAAGGAACTGAGCATGACAATGCATAGGATAAGGTAGATGATTTGGTATTTTTTATTTTTGAATTTTTAAAATTTGTGATACTTATTTGTTTTTATGTCTTGAATTTAAGGGTGGTGTTGATGTTTTGCATGATGAGAAATTTGAAAAAGAGGATGTTCATTTTTTGGATGATATTGATCCAGCTTTATTGGATGCAACTATAGATTCTGCAATCAAGCGTGTTAGTGAAATGAAATTTGTTAAGGTTTGTTTGATTTTATTTTGATTTCTGGTTTATGTTGTTTTGATTTCTAGTTTATTTTGATTATATTTGGTTATTCTTAGTTATTTTTTTTAATGTTAATGTTTTTATTTTTAAGGCATCTCCAAATCTGTGTACTGATATTGTTCCTTATTGTGGGGTTGAGAAGAGAGTGATCAAACCTGGTTTATTTTGCAAGTCTCCTTTTCTCAACGAATTTGGTTCTTCTGGAAGTAGTAGTGCACATGTGCAACAGAAGGGTACAGAGGCTGTTAGGCATAGACTGTCACTATTGGATGACAATTTAGGATCGTTGCTTGATTTTAACAAGCAATGCTTGTTTGATAATTGGATTGATAAGGGATTGAAGAAGATAAACAAGTAATGTTATTTTTTATTTATTGTTGTTACAAATTTTCACATTTTTTTTTTATGTTATATATATATATATATATATTAGGCAGAATATGTATTCAGATGCAGATGATGTTATTTCGCCTCCTTTGAAGCTTGGTGTAGTTGATGTCAACCATAAAATGTAGTTTTATTCATTACAATGTCGTGGTTAATGTCTTTCTGGATTGATAATTTGTTTTTATGTTAATTTATTTGTTTAGTTCTTATTTTTTTATATTTTGTTTGTGTTTTTATTTTTGTTTGATATTTATTTTGTTTTTAGTTGATTTTGTTATGTTATATGTTGTATTGTGAAAATTTATTTGTTGTAGTTGCATATGGTTGTTTTATAGTCTATATCAACTGAAGATATACTTACTATATTATTTTTTTTTTCTTTTTTTGTAGCATATGGATGTTGTTTTCTATTATTTGAGGAAAAAAGGAAAATACTCCATGAGTGTGACTGTAAATTTTACAACAACTGATTGCTTGTTTGATAATCGAATTAAGGCGCTATGCTCATATTATTTGAAGAGGAAGGAAGATGTGTCAGTTGTTTTATTTAATAGTATTTTGGTGGAGTATTTATTTGGATATAATATGTTATGCAATTCAATATGGGTTGATGTGGACCATGTTTTATTTCTTGTTCATATTTCAAATCAACATCATTGGATCTTTTGTCGTTTGAGTTTTAAGGAGAGGACTCTATTTGTTTACAATTCTTTAAGAACTGCTAAAAATGATCAGCTTGCAAGCGATGAAGTTCAAGCATATAGTGTTCTTTTGCCACATTTCTTGGATATGGTTGATTTTTATACTGTGCGAAACGACATTGATTTCTCTTCTGGAGCTTATGCAAACAGGAGTCGAACGGATCCATTTAATGTTGAAATGGTTGGGAATTTGCCACAACAAGTAAATAAGTGATTTTCTTTCATTATTTGTTTTTATATTATTTGATTTCTTATTTAATTTATGTTGTTTTTAATTTTTTTTTTTTTTTGCCTTTGTGGTTTATAGTGATTGTGGTATTTTTGTATGTTCTTATGCTGAGTATTTCATTTGCGGAAATGAGATACCAGTTGTTGATTTTAGTGTTGATGAACATCAAAGGAGATTGACTATTCTATTATATTGTTATGCAAAGTCGAAGATCGATGAAGGTTTTAGCAATGATTCTGAATCTTGTGGGAGGCTTAGGAAGATTGATAAGCCAAAGAAGATTTGGAGGAGAAGTTTGATATGAATTTTATGTTGTTAATATGTTTTATGTACTATTCATGATGGACAAATAGTATTGAGGCTTTATTAGGTTAATTTTTAGGATTGTTTGATTTTGATGATAAGTTGCTATTAATTTCTGTTAGGCAAATTGTAAATTTTAGATTCATTTTGTTTGAATATTTTATGGATTATTTCTTTATATACAGAAAGTTTCTTGTTCTGTTTATATCTATAACTTTTAATGTTTTTGTTTCTCTAGCATTAGCTAATTTGAATATAAGTATCATACACTCGAATGAAACTTATCATATACTCGTTGTATACTCCAAATCAACTTAAAGTAAACTATTTACTGTTATTTACAATTATGCAATTTTTGTTATTTTTTTGATGTTTTAGTTTAATATATATATATATATATATATATATATATATATATATATATTATTTTGAAATATATAAGAAGTTAATTTTTTTAGTATTATGTGTGCATCATATTTTTAGTATTTCATAATTTCAGGAATAGTTGCAGATACTGCTTGTATACTCATAATATACTCTGAGTATACCAAAAACTGTTAATGTTATTTCAAAATGGATGATATATTGTTGAGTTATTTTTGTAGTTGGTTGATTTCTGCATGTTTTCTTATTATGACCCAGTTGTCCACATCTTCCACATTTGATTTGACTTTTTTTCTCCCATGCTGTCTTTAGTCTTATTTTCTTAGATCTTCCTGATTTGACTTTGCCTTGTGGTGGAAGCACTTTTATCTCTTTCACTTGATTTGGTATGTTCCATGTGCTTTAATTTCCAATTGGGTATACTGATGACTCATCTATACCAAGTATTGTTTCTTTTGTGTAGTATTCTGAACAATAATCATAAGGGTTTTGGTTCATCTCCTTCAGTATTGTCATTATATTTGGACAAGGCAATTCATCCATTTGAAACTTGTTGCCTCTAATCAACTCCAAAGCTTTTTCCTTTGACCTCCAAGCTTTTGGATAACTTAAAGAGATACCATAGTCTTCTTTCATGTCTCTTATAATGTCTGCTGGAGTATATATTATTTTGATGTTGAGGTATTTAGACTTGACACAATCTCCCATCAAACTTGTTATTGCTTGTCTTTGATCACTTAACCTTATTTCCAACGGACAAGTGTGATTGTCATTGTACTTTTTGATCTTGAACATACTTGTTTTTCCTATCTTTGATGCCCTTAAAAACCACTTGTAGTTGTCATCCAAGCAATTCAAGTAATATTGTCTTTTGCAAGACTTTGTTATTTTGTATTGGAAGTGGTTGTTTATTGCATAGAAACTCAAGGTTGATTTCAAAGTATCTTTGTCTTTGTAGACTTGACTAGCAGCAACTTATGTGTTTCTTGGTTTGGTTATGATTGGAGGATCTTGAGTTGTACTTTGTGCTTCTTCCCTATTTTCAAAAATGGTCTTGGTAATCAGATTTGTATAGTCAATGTAATTTGAAATGCTTTGTGTTCCATCAATATTTATTGAGAAATGTTCAGATGCTGTTGTTGAACCTTCAATTATTGTGACTTCCACATTTGTTCCCTTTGAAGTTGATGCAAAGTAGTTGATCTGTGGTTGAATATCTGTAGTAGTTATGCACAAAGGGTATTTTGTGAAGTCAGATTCTGTTTTCTTCAGTTCTAAATAGAATTGAAGGTTTTCATTGTCTTCTATATTTAATAGTGGGTAAACATTTTTACTTGATAGTGGATTTGCATTCTTTTTTCTTCCATTTTGATTTTGAGTTGCTTTGACAGTATTTCTAATAGGTTTTGGAAGCTGCTACTCTTTGGTATCAATATACCAGTTACATCAAAGTTAACGTACATTATGTTGTCATCCCAATGTTCATTGCGATGTACAAAAATAGTTATGATGTCCATTCTGTAGAATATGAGAAGAAAAAATATATATATTTTCAATTATGAATAGGCAAAATTGATTAAATTTCAACTCAACATATACCTAAAATATAGTCGTTATATACTTGAGATATACTATGATGTTTTATTTTTTTATTTTTTTTTCAGAATATATGATGTTTTATTTCTGATAAAAGGTTCATGTGTTATTGTTATATACATATATTTATGTAATAGTTAATGTCCAAGAAATTTGTAACATTTATATCAAATAAACACAATAGAAACTTTAGATAATAGGATTTTTCAAAATATATACTTATGATAAACCTATATATACTCGTGATATACTCTTTACTAGGTTTTGGTACTAAATATCCTATTTTTCGAAGATTTCGAGAGTTCATGTTTTAAATCTCTTAGATTCTTAAAAAAAATCATATAATATATTCATTTTGAAGATTTTTAATGTAATGTGAGTGTAAAAAAACTAATATATTTTGGAATATGTATATGAAATTCAATTGACCTTTGAATCAATTGAAGAATTCGTTTGCCTTGTCATCCAACTGCTTCAATGTTGAATAATCTGCAAATTTCTGGACTGTTTCTGATGTGCTCATAAAGTATTTCGATCTCTAGCACACATGTAGGCAATCTTCCGTTCCTGCAAGACAACAGGTTAGAGGGTCCAGGCGATATGCCTAGGGGCCACTCCGATGTTTAAGTCAGAAAAGATGGAGATTAATGAGCTCTTAGTTACTGAGAAGTGTTTACAATTGTGTTACCCACTTAATGGAGAGAAGGGTACTATTTATAGAGGTATGCCCAAGGTGCCGAATCCTTCTTGGAGTTTGATTATTCTCTTTCAGTATTGTATGTGGAGATGGATTCTAGCTTTAGGGTCGGAAACGGACTCTCTAGGCGAGCTCCTAGCTCATCTAGGGCGATCAGTTGATAATGGTGTGTAACACGTCCCTCACCGATTTCTGAGTTAAAGACTCAAATTTGTTTTGTTACCTGGAGATCTTGTCATGGAGATGATCTATTTATGAGGTGAATCCTTGGTTGTCGATTAGATTCTCAATACCTTCATTTATGGCGCCGTTTTTGTCATTTCATAATAACTCTGTTTTTCGAAAAGAGAAAAACGTACAGATGCTTTTATGCCATGTGTCAAACTGTAATGGTTTCCTAAACCCTTTAGTTTCTGCATAATGTCTTATAAGTAAGGTTTTATGTTCTCTTTTTGATTTTTTACCTTTGTCGCCGCTTAACATTTTCTTCTTCCTCATTTTTCTGCATTTTCTAAAGAACTTCTTTTCCATATTTCTTTATTTTATTTTATTTTTGGAGATTTCTTGAGTCTTCTGGTGATCCATTCTACTTCGCCAACTCTTATTCTACTACTTCTTCAGTAAGTATTCTATTCCTTTCTCCTTTATCTATTCGTTATTTCTTGTTTTGTTCATCTCAAAATGTCTCACCTCGAAGATAGTCAAAACGACCATCTTTTTGGTGACCATCATGATAGCAAAGGCACCGTTTTGGATCAATCTCCTTCTCCTCGGGTTGATACTGTATATATATATCCACCCCTTCAATCTAGGAATGTGCCTGAATCCGTAAATGTTAACCGATTGACAGATCTAGCTTTCGCTGTGTTTACCGATCCTTCAAAACTCCCAATTCTCGAACCTAAAAAAGGGGTTAACATTTCCTGTGAACTAACAATAGATCACCTATCGAAAATTAGGGCCTTATATGATATCCCTGATGCTTTTAAACTTTGTTTGCTCGAACCGGAGACGTTTGTAAATCAAAAATTATGCGATCTGTATAGGATGATCTACCTAGAGGACCTGGGGTCTGGACTTCAATTCCCATTACCTCATCTATATTCTGATGTCCTTCGAGAATATAATATCCTGATCTGCCAACTTCTTCCTAATTCTTGGAAAATGCTAGTCGGACTTAGGATTCTAGGGAAGGTTCATGGGTTCGACATTACTTGTAGGGAGGTGAGGGAGCTGTATCGCCTTGTGGCGAGAAATTTTTTTGACCATTTCAACCTTTAAAGTGATAGGAAAATCTTTACCCTGCCCTCATCTCTTAAAAACTGGAAACATAAATTCTTTATTGTTTCTCATGAACAAGGATGGGGCGATCTTCCCAATGTTTGGGTAGTTAGCCCAAGGATATCTCCTCCTGGTGGTCTATGATCTCTATCTTCTGAGGAGGAGAAACACATAGAAGTATTTCCAAAATTAAGTCTCATCTTTTGTACTGATCTCATTTACGATCATTTCTTTGGGGATTCTTTTGGCTCGAAGAAGAGATTGAGATATAAAGCTTCTACCCATTCCTCCTCTGGTATTACCCGTTGACCGATCTCTCTGCTTTGCCTTTTTTATGAACTTCATATTGATCTTGTTTTACTTATTTTTATTTTATTTTTTATTTGTAGAGATAAAGTATTGGCTCAATGGATGAAAGAGAAAAAGCTCACCAAGTCTTCCTCTGTTTCAGCAGACAAACCATCTTTGGCGAGAAAGGCTACTCTTCCTCCTCCTTCGCCTCCATATGTGATGGATATCTCTGCTGGCGACCCTTCAGCTCCTTCAGCTTCTACTAGGACTTCAAAAAGGGATCCCCCTAAGGGTCCCACAGGGCGGTCTATGAAAAGACTTCGCCCAACAATAGAAGATATCAGCCTTGATGAACTGACTATGTTTGCCAAGTCTGTTGAAGAAAAATATGGCGAAGAGGCTTCCGTTCGCGATCCCTCCATAGCCATTGACATTATGAGGGCAATCCATTTATCAGCTGATGGTCAAAGTATGGTCAAATTTACCAATGCCCAGCTTGCAGGATCTGCTTATGGGTATATTTTTGAGGTGTGTGACTATTATGTCTCTTTATTAATTCCTTTTATTTTGCACAGTTTTCTTCATTATATATTTCTTATACTTTGTAGGCTACAAACATTATTTTTGAACTTTGCCAGCAGATGCGCTTTCAAAATGATGTACTACGGACGGAGTGGGCTAGCCTTAAGGAGAAGCTGGAGACTAATCATGCTTCAGAGATCGCCAAACTATAGACTTCTCTCGATACGGAGAAGAATAAATACAAGGATATGGAGACAAAAAATAAAAATATGAAGGCTGAACTCCTGGGTCAAATATCTACATTGCGCTCGGAGCTGGATGTGAGCCAGCAAGAGGTTCATCGGCTGAGAGAGGAGGCGGAGAAGGAAAAGTTTGTGAAGGAGAAATATGAGGAGGTGATGGCAGCAAATTCCTTTCTTATCAGGAAAATATTTTGGTTGCTGTATGAAGTAAATATCCCGAGAAAGATTTTGATTTCATGGAGGAGATCTATCTGAACAAGGATGAAGATACTGTGATTCCACCTCATACGAACGAGGATGAAGATTCTGTAATTCCCCCTTTTCCTCAGTGGTTGACCTTATCGGCAATCAGCTTCCTTTAACTATTGTAGATTATAATATTGAATCTGTAGAAGAAAGAACTGATGTATAACATATTTCTATATTTTTGTACTTTTTCTTTATTTTTAATGAGAACTTCTTTATTTTTATTTGGCGAGTCTTTTGTTTATTTTTTCCTTGGTGATTTATTTTGTATGGAATCTTAGGAGAACACATAGTTCGCCTACCCTGTGGCAATTCTTTCGTATAGGGAATCTTGGGTGAACTTTTAGTTTGCCTATCCCGTGGCGATTCTTTCGTATAGGGAATCTGGGGCAAACTTTTAGTTTGTCTATCCTGTGGCGACTTTTCTCATATATGGATAGGTGAACTAAAAGTTCGCCTATCCAGTGGCGATTCTTTCATATAGGGAATCTTGTTCGCCTATCTCATGGCGATTCTTTCATATAGGGAATCTTGGGCGAACTTTTAGTTTGCCTATCCCGTGGTGACTTTTCTCATATATGGAATCTTGGGCAAACTTTTAGTTTGCCTATCCTATAGTGATTCTTTTGTATAGGGAATCTTAGGTGAACTTTTAGGTTACTTATCCTGTGGTGATTCTTTCGTATAGGGAATCTTGGGCAAACTTTTAGTTTGCCTATTCCGTGGCGACTTTTCTCATATAGGGAATCTTGGGTGAACTTTTAGTTCGCCTATCTCGTGGTGATTCTTTCATATTAGGAATCTTGGGCGAAGTTTTAGTTTTCCTATCCCGTGGCGACTGTTCTCAAATAAGGAATCTTGGGCGAACTTTTAGTTTGCCTATCCCGTGGCGATTCTTTCGTATAAGGAATCTTGGGTGAATTTTTAGTTTGCCTATCCCGTGGCGAATTTTCTCATATAGGGAATCTTGGGTGAACTTCTAGTTTGCCTATCCCGTGGCGATTCTTTCATATGCTATGATGTGGAGAATGCTTCTTGGATGCTAAAAAGTCACTTGAGTAATTTTTATTAATCTTTTTGATAGTTAGAATCTTCTTCAAAAACATTATAAAAGTAATAGAAAAAGGAAAAGATAACAGGAAATAGAAGTAAACTTTTTTACTGATAAAAAACCCTTAAGTTGTCGGAGTTCCATGTTCGCGGGAGGATCTTCTCATGACAATCTTTTAATTTATAAGCTCCTAATCCCACCACACTGGCGATCTCATATGGTCCTTCCCAGTTAGGTTGCAACTTTTTGACTCCAGCATTGCCTCTTGTGATCTTTGCTTTTCTTAGGACGAGTTCTCCTTCTTTGAAAGTTCTCTCTCTAACTCAGCTATTGTGGTATCGAGCCATTCTTTGTTTATAGGCTGCTGCTTTCTCATAGGCTTTGTTCCTCTTTTCTTCTAGCAGATCTAAATTGATTCTGATTTCTCTCTCTTGATCTATCTCTCCAGCTTTGTTTGTTCGATAACTGGGCAATATGATCTCTACTGGTACCACTGCTTCTGATCCATATGTTAGGGAAAATGGGGTCTCTCCTGTCGGTTCTCTGGGTGTAGTTCGGTAACTCCAAAGTGCGCTGTATAGTTCTTCTGCCCACTTCCTCTTTTTGCTATCCAATCTCTTCCTTAACCCTTGAAGGATGATTCGGTTTGCTACTTCTGTTTGTCCATTGGTCTGTGGGTGGGCTACAGAAGTGAACCTAAGGTCGATATGGAGGCCTCTGCAAAAAGATCTAAATGGAGTATAGTGTGAGGCCTCGCCCAAGTACCGATTCGATCCGCTAGAGGGGATCGAAATACTCATTTGGGTTTGAACTCACGATGGAACCCTCGGGTTCAGATTGGTTGATTTTTGAAAAGGTGCATTAGGAGTCGCCACCTTAATTTTATTTTATTTGGAAAAAGTTAAGAAAAAACCCAATTGATTGACTCCAATTATATTCTAATGAAAAAGTGCACTAGTCCTCGATTACCAAAGAGGATTCGGGGACTAGATTTTCAGTTTATTTAATTGGTTTGGCAAA
This sequence comes from Vernicia montana, assembly GCA_949750685.1. Lineage (NCBI taxonomy): Eukaryota > Viridiplantae > Streptophyta > Magnoliopsida > Malpighiales > Euphorbiaceae > Vernicia > Vernicia montana. Next base: position 5,178 of record CATKHJ010119010.1, on the reverse strand, counting down.
TTTAATACAAAAATGACATAAAATGATTTTATGAACAATTAAATATGCATGAACTATGATTAAAATAAAGTAATAATAGAATTAAATAAAGTAAGCAATGAAAAAACGAAACATAAACTATGTGAAGAAGGTGAAAGAGAAGGAAAGTTTATTCTAATTGGATTTGATGCTTTAGATAAGCATGCCTAAATATCCCTTTGAATGGGAATCAAAATCCACGTAGTTCACCCTTCTTACGAAGGGATTTTGTTTAGTCTGAGCCTTTTATCATGTTTCAGATTGATTGATTAAAAGGTAGGTTTATTAATTAGTTAACCTAATTGATTACCAAGTTGGATTAATTATTTCAGATTTTAATTAACTAATAACCTAAATAAACCAATTTAATTAACTAACTAAGAAAAATCAAATAAATAAATAAATAAAATGAAAAGAGAAGGGAAAAGAAAATAAATACCTTAGGATGGCGGAGACTTATCTCGGTCGGCGGTGGACTAGCCTTGGACGGCGGGCGGTGGCTTGTCTCGGATGGCCAGATCGCAATTCCACCCTCTCGACTTGACGGAACAAAAGTATTAGAATCACTACTAGGACGACATTGTTGGGACTCTCTCGAACTGATTTGCGAGAAAAACCTCGAAACGACCACCCAAAAACTTTAAACTAAAAAGGCACGTTCTTTACGAACAAAGCCTTAAAAACTGCTTATCTTTAATCAATTAGCTTGATTTAGCAAGTGGTGAGTGTCTAAATGAGTTGGGAAAGGGGGGTTTATATAGGTAGAGAGGCTATGAGTGTTTTTCACATTTTCTAATGTGGGAAAACGTATCTGTAGCAAAAAACCACACAAGACCCTTCTGTAACTGCACAGGACCCATTCTGAACCACACAGAAGAAGCATGACCACAAAAAGCTAGTTTGGAACCGCACAGGAGATGTACAGTTCCACATAGGCCCTTTGCGGTCCCAAAATAGGCCTGTGCGGTCACCTTAGTGGCTGTGCAGTTTTCGACGCCAGATTTCGCCGTTTTGACCCGTTTAAACTCCGTTTTACACGATTCCAATTGTATTGTGATCGTTATTCAATCTCGAATGATATAAGGATGATTTAGAGTCTTAATGGATGGGTCCTGGGTCCCGAGGCTCGGATTCTCAATTTTTAGGATTTTGGCAATTTTTGGCAATTTCGGCTCCCGAAGGTCTGTTTACCGAGTTTAGGTGCCTCTACGGTTCAAATTCATACTGGAGAGTATAAAATTAAGGGTTCACAGCTGCCCTCTCATCAGAATTGGCTTGTCTATAAGGCGATTTTTATGATAGTGAACCTAAAGAAAGGGATATCTAAGTCAGTGTTTAGACATGTTTGGGTGAAGGATGATAAGGAAATGAAAAAGGAACCATAGGGATATCTAGGTGATCGTTGCTAGACATTTATGGGTGGATGAAGTGATATTCTTGATCTTCTTGGGAAAATCTAGATTTGAAAGTGATATTCCCAGTCTGCTAGAGGAAAGGGATCCTAAGGCTATCTTAGGATGGGTCTGATTATAGAAGGAAAACCTAATTCAGATTTAAGGTTTGGATCCTAAGGCTATCTTAGGATAAGTCTGATTATAAAAGGAAAACCTAATTCAAATTTAAGGTTTGGATCCTAAGGCTATCCTAGGATGGGTCTAATTATAGAAGGGAAACCTATTTCAGATTTAAGGTTTGGATCCTAAGGCTATCATAGGATGGGTCTGATTATATAAGGGAAACCTATTTCAGATTTAAGGTTTGGATCCTAAGGCTATCCTAGGATGGGTCTGATTATAGAAGGGAAACCTAATTCAGATTTAAGGTTTGGATCCTAAAGCTATCCTAGGACGGGTCTGATTTTTGAGATTTGATTGGTTTGGGTAGAGAACCCTTTGATTGCATGATTTAGAAATTCAAATTGACGATCCGTCTTAGTTATTCAGATTGATGATCTGTCTTGATTCGGGAACTCTGATTAGCAACATGTTTAGTGTGAAATTCATCTAACTATGCAAAAATTATAAATTGGATACCTTGAACCTATGAAGGGTCAACTTTGTATAAGAGTGCTGATCTTTTGGGAGAGAAGGTGCCCCCATTTTGGAAGTATGAATGAAAAGTGACTCGGTTATTTGGCTTTAGGAAAAAGTTAAGGCTAGGTCAGATTTTGGCCTTAGAGGATGAGGTCATTCTTAGAAGGATGATGAAAAGTGGCTCGGTTAGGTTTGGCCCTTAGAAGGCTAGAAAGTTATCTTGGAAGGTTAGGTCAGGTTTAGCTTGGAAAGTTATCTTGGAAGGCTCGGTCAGGTATGGCCTCGAAGAATATCATTCTAGAAGGTCAAATTTTGGCCTTAGAGGAGGTCATGCTTGGAAGGCTCAGTCAAGTATGGCCTGGAAGGTTATTTTAGGAAGGCTAGGTCAGGTTTAGCCTTGGAGAAGTTCATGCTTGGAAAGGCTCAGTCAGGTATGGCTTGGAATGTTATTTTGGGAGGCTAGGTCAGGTTTAACCTCGGAGAAGTTCAAGTGGGAAGGCTTGGTCAGGATTTGGCCTCATAAAAAATTAGATAGGAAGGCTTGATCAGGTTTGGCCTTTTCAAAGGAGAAGATTGGGGGTTGGCTTTTATGTGACTCATTGTTAAGAGTTTGCCTCTGGACATGGCTTTTGAAGGTGATTTGACCAGTTGGTTTGCCCTTTGATTTTGCTTGGATCTGGAAGGATGGTATGATTTTCTAAAGAAGTATGGGATAGGCTTCGACTGGTTCGGGCCCTTTTTAATCAGCTTAAGGATGATAGGTCTTGGAAGTCATGGTTTGACTCTGGCTTTGCTAAGGAAACTGGGCTTTAGGGATTATGAGGTTTTTGGGAAACTTGAGATTTTTGGTGAGCTTGGCCCTTGGAAGATGAGATTTTTCCAAGGAGACTTAGGTTTGAAAGAATGGTAGGTTGGACCTTTTGAAAGGTGTTAGGGAGGTTGTATGATTTTGATATCGTAGCATCATTTATGGAGAAGACAAGTACAACTTATCTTATTGTCTGAGATTGAAGAGACTTTTAAAGTGATAGGACTCTTAGGGGAGACACTGGATTGATTTTGGACAACAATTCAGAAGATGTGCCCCTTGATTGATGATAGGAGCTGTTTAGCTTTTTGAGCTAAAAGACTTTGATAGACAACTTGAAGGATATACCCTTAATGAAATGATAAAGGTTACTTAACTGCTTGAGCTAAGAGACGTGACGGATGACAGGAAGGATATACCCCTTATGAATGATAAGGGCAACGTGACGGATTGACAAAAGATGATATGGAAGACATGACCATGATGGACTAACAGAAGATGATTCGAAAGGTGAGACCCAATTGAGGGATCAGCCAGAGGATGATAACTTAGGAAGATATGCCCTTAATGTAGGATAAGGACATAAGGGACAAAATGATTTGACCATGATGACTCTTTTTTTTTTTTTTTTTGTAGCTCTAACTTCTGCCCGAGCCGCCCTTTCTAATTTTCAACTCGACGAGCTTGCTCTAACTTCTGCCCGAGCCGCCCTTTCGAGTTTTCAACTTAGCGAGCTTTTCAATGAATTTTGACATTTTAAAAAATTATTCCACCATGATTTGGACTACTGCTTTCCTTCATCTTGGGACTCTGACCTTTGTCTAAACCATTTCAATGAATTATTGGTCTAGAGAGAAGTCTTGTGAGAATATCAAATCCTTTTTTAGATTGTTGCCCATTTGTTGATGTGTTATGTTTAATTACCCAAAAATGCAATGGGTAACTTCATTGGATTGCCTTTGGCTTCGCCTGCTCCAATTAAAGAGATCACCATTTGGTGTTGTTGACCCCAAGGTTTCATATGTGATTTTGATGATGTAAAATATTATTACTACTAATAAGTTTGTTTAGTATTATTGTTGTTAGTAGGTAATCTTTGATTGCTATTAATGCAATTAAGTAAAGAAATTGAATCATGAAGATGAAAAGAGTATGTGAAACCAAGAAACTCATGTGAAGAAGGATGATCTCCATGGAAGCAAAATTGTTGACTGAGGTTTGAAGAATAAACTATATTAATTGGGATAGTTTATGAATGCAACCTATATATGGATGGATAGCTATATCAGTCTAGTTTTAGGAACAAAAATTGGTATAATTTTTGGAGCTTGGAAAATGGAGTTTTGAATTTTTAATTGAATTATGCTCAAGCTGTCAGACTGGGTAACAGCAGATGATGTCAATTAGAAATAGTGGTATTAATTCTACGAAGGGATTTTGAATATAACTGTTATATAGTCATTATATAACCGTTGGAACTGGCTGTTGGAATATAGCCGTTATATAACCGTTGAAACTTGTCTAGTACCGTTTTTAGAGCACTAAAATGGCTATTTGAGCATGGAATGAAGACCTATATATATCTAAAGACTCAAGGTAAAGTTAAGAGAAGTTTTACACATCAAGAACATATATTACAAGCAAATCAAAGCTCTCAAACTCTAAATTCTTTATTCATTAAGTTAGAACACAAAAGCTTCATTTCTCATTTTTGTGTGTTCAAATTTATTCTAAGCTAAATTGCATTCTTCTATCTTTTGTACTAGCTATTTGTCAAAGTCTTGAGTGACTCTAAACCTCAAATCATTCTCTATTGTAAAGGTTGTTGTGAGCCATTGAAAAGGTTTAAGTGTGTAACTTGAAAACACTTAGGTTTAAGTGTGAGCCATTGAAACACTTGTAAGAAGTTTGAGTGTGATCTTGGAAACACTTGGGTTTGATCTTGCACCCGTAAAAGGATCGTTGATAGTGAAAATCTGAAGTGAAGCTTGAGGAGTGGATGTAGGCAAGGAGTTGGCCGAACCACTATAAATCTTGTGTTTGAATCTCTCTTCCCTACACTCTTATATTTGTTGATTATTTGCTTGTTTGTTTGAATGGTTTAGATATTTAAATAAACTTAAAATTACTTATTTGCTTTGATTAATTGCTTCTGCTAATATTATTTTAATATTTAAGTTTTTCAAAATAAAAATTTTTAAATTGAAAATATTTTTTTAATATCCTATTCACCTCCCCCTCTAGGATTTGCCATACTTGGGCCAACAATTGGTATCAGAGCTGATGCTCTTGATAAAAGACTTAACCGTCTAAGAGTTG